>WNWK01017203.1:0-42967 GCA_009830355.1 Cherax destructor | reverse complement strand
GGATGCTGAGAATGAGTTCAATAATTATGATCATGGGGCTCCTGAGTCTACCAATTATTCGTAGAATACACAAATAACCAGCACATGGGAGGGTTATTTGTATATTGTTCCACTCACAGTATTGTGCCTTTCTAGTCTTTATTCACAGAATTTTTCCCTACTTGCTGTACACTCGTGTTAAAAAAATTGAAGTCGATCGAATGAAGCGTTCTCGTGATATGAGAAAAATTAAAATGAAAAGATAGAGGAAGAAAAAATGAGCAGCCCCCAAAGATCCTTCTTTATGGATGCTAAAAAACTCAGGAAGTCACTTAAAAGTCCCCATTCAGAGATACCAGTTAAGAAATAATTATTTGCATGACTCGAGCACACAACTACACTATTACCACAACTGTTTCAAAAGTTAAGCATCAGCTAAAAACACCATTAATTTGTCAGTATCAAACAACCCTCTTGACAAATGCCAAGATCCCATCAGTCACCCAAGTTATTATAATAAGCATCAGTATAAGGGATAATGCTTTAGTAGTGAGGAAAGAAAATGCTTAAGCAAGCTGCATGTTACTAGCCACTCAGAGGGTTGAAGGAGTATCTAGAAATTGTTGGCTATGGTTGACATGTGTGTACTCGATCCTAAGTCAACAAAACTCGTCGCAAAGTGACGATCCCTGAGGAAGGAAAAGTGTCCTGCTGATCTCGGTATAACATGCTTCTTTTGAAGGGCTCACCACTTCGCAGGTATAAGTATATATCTATGAATATGTTCCATAAAGTCACTGTGAAGCAAAAATCTATCACAAAGCGGCTTAGGTACAGTAGGATTTACTACTAAATTTAATCGTTCGTTTCCCAAAACACAAACACAACCTGACGCAGCTTCTCAGTGTAGAAACACTGATGCTGGTTGAATGATTCTTCACTTCTCTTTGTTTTTAAGAGTTCTTATATAGTTTTTATATAACTTTAGGCATAAACGGCAGTGAGCCAGTGTACTGGTGGTCATGAGAATTTTATCTAGCAGGGATCTTATGTAGGGTTCGTATGTCTGTTTTGTGGACGGTTCAAGGATACCAAATTCTATATAGGCCGACTCTAAGCTGTTGGCTGTCTGTGCCTGTCACAGTTATAGTAAATGGGATTATGACAGAGAGCCTGTGATTATCGCAGTTATAGTGCCTGGGATTATCAGTTATAGTGCCTGGGATTATTAGTTACAGTGCCTGGGATTATCACAGTTATAGTGCCTGGGATTATCACAGTTATATTGCCTGGGATTATCACAGTTATAGTGACTTCGATTATCACAGTTATAGTGCCTCGGATTATCAGTTATAGTGCCTGGGATTATTAGTTACAGTGCCTGGGATTGTCACAGTTATAGTGCCTGGGATTATCACAGTTATATTGCCTGGGATTATCACAGTTATAGTGCCTTGGATTATCACAGTTATAGTACCTGGGATTATCAGTTATAGTGCCTTGGATTATCACAGTTATAGTGCCTGGGATTATCACAGTTATAATGCCTGGGATTATCACAGTAATAGTGCCAGGGATTATCACAGTTATAGTGCCTGGGATTATCACAGTTATAGTGCCTGGAATTATCACAGTTATAGTGCCTGAGATTATCACAGTTATAATGCCTGGGATTATTATAGTTATAGTGCCTGGGATCATCACAGTTATTATTATTATCAAAAGAAGCACTAAACCACAGGTAGAAGGGACTGAGGGATGTACTAGAGGTATGATCTTCAGAGTTTGTGTAGTAAGTCAGTTTCTGTCAAAAAGTCAATGAGAGAGTCAGGATTAAAGGAGGGTCTATCAGCAAGAAGGGAAGGTAAAGAAAGGCCAGCAGAGCGAAGACGACGTTGGAGGTAAATTCTGCGTGCTCGTTGATAGAGTGGGCAGTCCAACAGGATATGTCGAACAGACACTGGAACCTGACAATGTTCACAGAGAGGGACAGGAAGCCTCTCCAGGAGATACCCGTGAGTAAGACGAGTGTGGCCGATGCGAAGACGGGAGAGTGTAGTCTCCCAACCTCGACATTGGTGACAAGAAGAAGGCCAGAAACCTATACTCGGTTTAATAGAATGAAGTTTGTTATTTAGCAGGTCAGACCAGCGTTGTTGCCAACAGGTGCGAAGGTGGGTAGCAATGACCATAAAATAGTCCGTGAATGGAACTCCTCTATATGAAACTGGAAGGTCATGTACTGCTGACCGCACAGCAGTGTCTGCCTGTTCATTGCCCTGTACGTCAACATGACCAGGGACCCAACAAAAAACAATATCTTTGTGCTTGCTAGAGATATGGCGTAACCAAAGTTGGATACGAAGAACTAGGGGGTGAGGTGTATCAATTTTACGGATAGCCTGTAAAGCACTAAGGGAGTCTGAAACGACCACAAATGGTGACACAGGCATAGATGCAATACGAATAAGTGCCACAAGAATGGCATACAATTCAGCCGTAAATATGCTAGCCGAGGGTAATAGATGCCCTTTGCACGACGCTGTCCGGAAACACTGTTGTGAATCCGAAACCGTCAGATGACTTTGAACCATCGGTGTACATTGCGATGGCATGGGAATGAGAACGGAAGTGGTCTAGAAAAAAAGAGCGAGAAGCCACCGTAGGTAGTCGGGCTTTCGCGCAGGGTAGAGGAATAGAACAGACACGGACAGCAGGAACTTCCCAAGGGGGTAGGGGAAAGGAAGATGTCACATGAACATATAAAGGTGGTAGCTGAGGGAAGGACAATAGTGAATGTAGAAGAAGAGAAAAGGGACAAAGTAAACAGGGGCGACGAACAAATAACGAGCGTCTACTAACATCTGTGACACTCCTATACATGGAAGGATTGCGGAGGTCATGAGAGCGAACATAATAGCGAATGCAATGTGCATCACAACGATCGGACAAGGATGGAATGTTCGCTTCTACATAGAGGCTCTCAACCAGGGAAGAACGAAATGCACCAAGGCATAAACGCAATCCATGGTGATGGATGGGATTAAGGCTGGAAAGAGTAGCAGGCTAGGCCGCCGAATATATCTGGTCACCATAATTGAGTTTCGATAATATTAAGGGTGAATGCAGGCGAAGGAGAGTTCTACGATCAGCCCCCCATGAAAGATGTGCGAGGGTTTTTAAGAGGTTCAGCCAGCTATGACAAGTTGCCTTCAGAGAGATAATGTGAGGTTTCCAGGACAATCGACGGTCAAACAAGAGGTCGAGAAACCTGACTGTATCACATTCTGGGATACGTGAGCCGTATAGGTACAATGGATGATCAGAGACCACTGAACGTCTAGTAAACGTAATTTGATGAGTTTTACCAGTAGAAAATTTAAACCCGTGAGTGGTGGCCCAATCAGAAACCCGGTTCATGGCATGCTGGAGGGAAACTGCAATGAGGTGACAGTCAGCACCTGCACAAGCTATAGCAAAGTCATCCACATAGAGCGATGACCAAATATTGGATGGGAGAACAGATGCCAGATTATTTATAGCAAGGAGAAAGAGTATTGTGCTCAGAACACAACCCTGGGGGACACCTTCAGCTTGGACAAATTCCGGGAAAAGCTCATTACTAACCCGGACACAGAAATGTCTGTCAGTTAAGAAGGCCTTAAGGAAAAATGGTAGATTGCCTCGGAGGCTTAAGGAGTGGGCCTGGGCCAAGATATTATACCTCCAAGTTGTGTCATAAGCCTTCTCAAGGTCGAAAAAGATGGCGATAACCGAGTGGTTATTAGCAAAGGCATTACGAATATACGTATCCAAGCGCAGTAAGGGGTCAATGGCAGAACGGCCCTTACGAAAGCCATATTGAGTAGGGGAGAGACTATTGTGTGTCTCTAAATACCACATCAAACGTCTATTAACTAGACGTTCCATCACCTTGCAAACTGCACTGGTAAGAGCGATGGAACGATAGTGGGAGGTATCAAGTCCCGTAGTACCCGTTTTGCGAAAAGGGAGAACAATAGCAGACTTCCACAGCTGGGGAAGGACTCCTTGCGACCATATAAAATTAAAGAGTCGTAAGAGGACAGAAAGAGCAGACTGATGTAAATGCTGTAGCATATGAATATGTATGCCGTCTGGTCCAGCTGCCGATGATCGGCAAGCGGAGAGTGTTGTCTCTAGTTCTTGAAGGGTAAAAGGCACATTATAAGATTCTTCTCTGAGAGAAGAAAAATCTAAGGGCTTTAACTCGCTGGCAGGATTAGAAGAAAGGAACGAGGGGCACAGATGGAGCCCCTGAGAAATGCGGACCAGATGATTACCAATTTCAGTGGCAACGGCAAGAGGGTGTGCTATATCGACACCGGCAAACTGAAAAACAGGATCCGGGTCGGGGAAGAATTTACCACTCAATTTCCGCACTTTCTTCCAGACTGCACTCATCGAGGAAGCTGAAGTGACGGTGGAAACGTAATCCCGCCAGCAAGTGTGTTTAACCTCGCGTATGACACGGCGAGCAATTGCTCTCCATGCTTAAAATCAATGAATCTCTCTGTGGTTCTGTTATACTGGTACCTGCCCCACACAGCGCGTTTCAAACGTACTGCCCGAGCACAAGCAGGAGACCACCAAGGCACTCATTTCTGAGAATGCTTGTCAGAGGTTTGGGGGATAGAATGTGAAGCTGCTGTGAAGACTGAGGATGAAAAAAGATGTAAAACCTCATCAATGGAGGACGAGGAAGGAACCTCATGAAATGCAGTAAGATGTGCGTAAAGGACCCATTTCGCCCGATCAAATTACCAGCGTGGGCTACGAGGAGGTGGAGAATACGAAGGGGACTTAAGGATGATCGGAAAATGATCGCTGTCTATAAGTCCGGGAGGACAGACCAGGTGAAGTCGAGGACAGTTGAGGAAGAGCAGATGGAGAATCAATGCAAGAAAAAGAATGATTCGAGGATCAAAATGGTAGGAGTACCATATTTAAAACATGGGGAGAGAGGTAAGGAATGCCTAACTGAACGCCACGGAGTCACAGGGGACCCCCCCCAGAGAAAGGGGGTAGATTAAAAAGTAAGTGTTAGTTTTCAGGGATCAGGTTTACGGCGAGGGGTGCGGAGGAAAGAAGAGCGATTGGTGGAAGAGATGTAAAGAGAGTAGAAAGGGAGAAAGTTAGAATGAGAGGTTTTACAAAGTAGTTGATGCAAAGGAAGAGAAAAAAAGAGAGGCTAAGAGGGGAAATAAGTAAAGAAGCAAAAAGGGGAGGGGGGAGATCAACAAATTTTGTTAAAATAAGAAAGTT
Organism: Cherax destructor; assembly: GCA_009830355.1. Classification (NCBI taxonomy): domain Eukaryota; kingdom Metazoa; phylum Arthropoda; class Malacostraca; order Decapoda; family Parastacidae; genus Cherax; species Cherax destructor. The sequence continues at coordinate 37,684 of WNWK01017203.1, read as the reverse complement.
TTTAGTGAGATTAATAAGTTGAGGAAGCCTAGGGGAAAAAATGGGTTTTACAGTTAAAAAAGGAGGAAATATTAAATGGGGTTGTAAGAGAAGTGAATTGCGAGGGTCTTGGCAAGAGGTGTGGGTTAAAAGATAAAGAATAAATAAAAGTGGAGTTGTCACAGTAGCTTTATGATGACACTGCTTTTGGAGATTCTGAAGAGAAGTCTAGAGGTTATGGATGAATTTGGTAGGGTGTGTAAAAGAAGAAAAATTGAAAGTGAATATAGGAAAATATAAGTGGGTGATGAGGATAACAAAAGAATAGGTGACGAAGATTGGATATCAGATTGGAGGGAGAGAGATGAGAGTGAATGTATTCCATATTTGGGAGAGTGGACATGTCAGCAGATGGGTCTATGAAGGATGAGGTGAATCATAGAATTGATGAGGGAAGTGCGTGAGGGAGCACTTATTCTTGGAGACAAAGGAACTTTGTCCATGTTAAAGAAGGGTAATGTATGAGATATGGTTATACCACACTTTATTTGGGTGTAAATGGGTGACAATGCTGGCAAACATGAGGCTGGAGGCAGTGGAGACGCTGCTGGCCTGAGGCCTGGTCGTGGTGTGAAGATAATGCAGAGAATTGAGTTTGAAAATGAGATAAAGTGGATTTTTACCAAAACTATTATCCAGAGAGCTGGAGGAGGGGCGGTTGAAGTGGTCTGACATGTAGAGAATGAACCATTAACTTCTCGAGAGTGTATAACGGTAGTGGAGGCTATGTAGGGCCTGGCTCAGGCGCTGGGGAGGAAGGGGTAAAGGAAGTTTAGAAGCAGGGCTGGGACTTCCAGCAAAGCATGTGCAGTGGTATTTGATAGGAGGAATGGAGCACAATGGCTGAATAATGACGTGCTGTTGAGTGTGAGCAAAGTAACATTATGAAGGGATTCAGGGAACCTGCAGGCTGGACTGAGTCCTGGAGAGATAAAGTACAGTGTCTGCACTCTGAAGGAGGGTGTTAATGTTGCAGCTTTAGAACTGTAGTGAAGCACCCTCTCATGACAGTGATATGAATGATGATGAAAGTTTTTCTTTTCACCACCCTGCCTTGTGGGAATCAGTCATGTGTTAATAAAAAATAAAGTAGCAGAATATGCTAGAAACAAATGATGACATTAGGAAAAGTTACAGCAGATTAGATGTTACTATATTGCTAGAGGTGTGCATATTGAGGCTGTATAGATTAAACATTCATGAAGTTGTGTTAAAACTCACTAACATTAGTTCATTTATGGTATGCAGAAAACTGCATTTTCATATGTTTCTACCTAGATGAAGTAGACACCCTTGCATAAATATAAGTTTAAAAGTATTAATTATAGATTAGAATAGTCGGGTCTAGTGGACACTGACAAGACTTGTGAACACTGTGATGGGTGATTGCAGACACCACTTGTGGCCACCTGAACTGTAGTAAACCAGAGGTTAAAAAAGCCATGGCATGCACTACCCAAATATTTACAATCTTATTTTATTTATGGCACATAACATTAGGTTATCTTAGAAAATAATTTTTATTAAAATTTTTTTTTAAATGCATTAAATAATATCATGCTATAAGGTTAATTTAATATACAATTATCTGCTCTATGTATAAATGAAACCTTTCTTTGATTTTACATCTAGTAGTATCATTGTTAACTTTTTCTTTGTTCTCAGAACATTTTTATGGTGACAGATTTAACCTGAATTACAGAATTTATCTTTGTTTTTGTGTCTTATCAATCTTATTCCTGATTTTGTTTCAATTAGGAGGTCACACAGATAAATTAGGGGGCTGCCAGATTCCCAAAACCATACTTTCAGATAACTGTGAAGCATTTACATTTAAAAATTTTTTTTTTGTGTTGGGAATCACCAAACATAATGAAAATTAAAAATTCAATTATATCTTGTCTTCAATGCCTCAAATATAGATTGATTTACTATTTTCTTAATGCAAGCTTTTAGACGGCAGTGGGAGAAGAGTAGTTCTGAGTGGACCACCTCCCACATGTGTTTGGCTTTTCACCCTGGGTGACCATCAGGTCTAATCACTCAGTGCTAAGCACCAAAGAGTCCAATAAGCTAGATGGTTAGGTGGTGAGCTTAGATTTGGACACAACATTTTATTGTATCAGCCTTTTGGAAAAATTGAAGGGCCAAAAAGATATAAACAGGTAAAATTAACTATTTCCTGGTAGAGGAAACCTCCCGCTTATACAGAGATTTGCTCTTTGTAATTGGAAGCTATATACAGTGAGCCTGTTTCACAGGAATTAGCTGGCTTTTTTAACACTTCAGCCGTCTCCACCAAGGCAGGGTGACCCTAAAAAGAAAGAAACCCTTCACCACGACCTATACATAATCATGGTCTTACACAGAGGCCCAGAATGACAATTTAGATGTCACCAAACAGCTAATATCCCAAGCCCCCCCAGTGCAGGCATTGTATCTTCCACCTCAGGACTGTCCGCTAAACTGGCTTTTCCTGAATCCCTTCAATAAAAATATTACCCTCCTATATGTGCAAAATCGCCAAGGCAGTTTGAAGGGTAGTCATTGTGTATTGTCACCTATGTGATTTGCCAAGCACAATACCACTTTACTTTTACTCAATAAGAACCCTGCTTATGGCAGCTCCAAACTCGAACAATGGCAAGTGTTATTTTTGTAAAAGCTTAAAGTGTATTTTGGGTCTGCAAGACTGATCTAATTTGCATTATTCCTATAGAACAAATTCGCTTGTAACGGTGACGGAACAGCATTCTGAACGAATTAATAACTGAACTGGGTCCAACTGCATTTCATTGGGAACTGCCTAAACTAAGTTGGAGAAGTGGACAGGAGACTGAAGAGGTGCTGCACTGAGCCAGTTTTTCCTCTCAGGCTTGAGACCACATAAATAATGAATCTGCTATTCTTGAAGATTTTCTACCCCAAAAATGGAGTGTTTTATACATGCTAAAAGGAAAGGAAGTAGAGACAGAATGCTGTGATGAATCAGGGAGACAGTGAAGAGAAGTGAGAAGGCCAAGAACCAAATCTAGACTACTACAGGTGATGCTGAAAAGTAGTGAATCAGTGAGAAGCAGTGAGGGAGGCAAAGAGAGGAATCAGATGATGTTGGGATGAAGGCATTGGGTCGCCAGTCGTTCTCATTGTGAAACTAAAACATCGTGTTAGAACCATCGTGAAGAGGAGTGATCTAATGGGTTATTAGAAATTCCGAAAATTCTTTTGTTATTAAGATTAGGGGAGGGAAATTGACAGAAAATGTAGGGTGACCATGTCATTTGAGCTGAAGAGGCTTTGAGTGTTTCATTACAGAGGGATGACTGAATAGATTGACGCAAAGGTTGTGAAAGAAGGCGGAGGGATCATTCAGGAACAGAAGCTGGTGAAGAGGCAGGAGGGCAAGGAGTTTGAAATGGACATCCAGCAGGTTTGTGTGTTAGATAGGAGTTCATGACGAGTGGCTTTAATAATGCTATTGAGTATGAGCAGGGCAATCCCTGTGAAGAACCCAGGAAACTGGTTATCCTTATTTGAGTCTTGGCATTGGGAAGAGCAGTGACTATGCCTGGAAGGAGGAATGAGGATGGAGTCATACATTAATTTATAGGATTTAAACACTTGGAAAAAGTGGTTGAATGAATGTATTTTCATTTTTGGGTCACCTCACCCTACCTTAGCAGGAGATGGCTACTATGTAGAACTACATCACGAGGTCAGTGTCTCACAAAGTTCTAAGTCATGAGCTAACTCACCCAGAGGAATGGGAGTGGCAAATTTGTCCCGTGATATGAGAAAATGGGCCTGTGCAGTGAGCAGAAATATTAGATTTTTCCTGATATTTTCAGGACAGGTAAGTCCCCTACACCCCCACCATTATGGTAATCAATAGATCAGATTCAATTATTGGGATAATTATGTCCATTGAATCATTCTAATAGTGTTTTGTTATCCAGGAATTAGAAATAAATCTTGAATTTTTATGATTATGAATTCAAAATGAAAGGCAAGTAGTATAGAGAGACCTAGGAATGTCTGTATATTTTGCACTTTATTTTTGGTATTTTTTATTTTTTGCAAATTGGCCAAATTACTGGACTTCTATGCATTTTATAGGGTAGTTGTACATTTGAGAGCAATTTCTTGTGCTCAGTTGGTATAACAGAAGGCATACTAACAAAATAGCTAAGTGAATCTAGTTGAATGGAGCAATGAATTGATTGTGTTCAGAATCAAAGCTGGCAAAATTGCCAATGCATAACTAATTGTATCTAATTAACTCTCTAACTGCATAATTCTGAATTTTTCTATCAAATTTCATATTTTTGTGTCATTACCCAGAATAAGATTTTGTACCATTGTAGAAGAAAAAGATTTTTTTTTTTCAAAGTGGACACTGCAGCAGTATTAATTTTGGGGTTCAATAATGAAAAGGTTAAAAACAAACATGCAGTAGGGGTCTAACAACATGTTAATTCATTCAGAAAATTCACCATAAGCCTGCATTGTCTTGAAGCACTTTGATCCTTTTATTTTTAATAAGAAATAATGCAAATGAATTGCTAATGACCCCTAAACCATAATACTGTATCCACATTCACTCCTGCCATTCTTTTCCAAACAAATTTTATCCAATATTTACAGCTCCACTGCTTCTTTTCACATGTTTGTAGGTGGGTGAGGGTGAGTGGTCACATAAATATATTTGTAAGAGGTGTATGGTGTGAGAGGAAATAGTGAGTGTGAGCGTTAGACGGTAGAGCCTCACCAGTAGTGTCCACAATACAACTAGGAAGTGCTGGATCTGGGTCCTTCTTCCTGAGATCCACCCACCAGTGACACACGAACGTAACATAAATATTAAATCTATAGCCTGTCCAGCCTTGCCAAACAAATACTGGTTCTCTATACATATATAAAATGTACATACACAAAGTTTGGAAAGCATCTTATAAGAAATAAGGAAAATGTTGTAATTTATCCTTAAAAGAAATCGCGATATAAAAAATATAGTTGTCCCAATGTCGGATGAGCAAGTCCTTGTTCATAATTAATTGGTTTCAAAACATGTCGTAAGTGCAAACCTTGTAAGTCACACTACTGTATTATGTTTGTAGGATATGGTTAACAATAAGAATACATTCTTCTTTTGAGTACTGGTAGAAATAAATAATAGCTGAAATTACTGACAAAAATGATACTGGAAAAAAATGTATTTCAGCAGATAACAATACGTGACTCCTTGCAGCGACCTTGTTTTAGGTTATTGTGTTAAATGTACCATTCTTAATGACGAAGGCAGTGAATGCTAAAGAAAGTTGGCTCCAACTCTTGTATAAACAATGGTGGATTGCTCACCTATGTCTTAATAGAATCACTAACTACACCTGTGGATGTCCAATTGTATGTGGTCTTGTAAATTTAATTTTCTTTTCTTTCTGAATGGTTATATAATATGTCTGGCATTACAACAATGATTATATGAACAAGATTTCATTTTCTTTTGAGCATAAATATAATACAAGGAAAGGATAGATCCAAATATAATTGCTTAATTAAATTTATAATTTACTCATTGGCAGATTGGGAAATCAATTTTTTACAAAAAGATGTTAAATATGTCCATTGGAACTCTAAGGAACTTGTAACTTAAGAATCAATCCTGGTGTACCCATTTTGACAGGCTATGAGCTCCTACCCAAAATGAAAACAGTGTGTGGTGCCTGAAGCCTTTCTCTTGTACACGAGGAAGGAAGACATCAGGCGGATCTCGCTCCTTACCAGCCATAATGTTCCCATCCCTGTTACTCGGTATTCAGGAAGCCATGTAAGTCTACCTACCTTCTTGCTTCTGCATTTTCTTATTTCAAGTGATCTTGATCACTTTCTTCACTCTGGCTAAATTATTATTTTTTGGGTTGAGAAAAATTATATTAATGATAAAAGTAAGAAAGGTAAAAGTGATTTCATGGACAGGAGGCATAACATCTTAGAGGAGGAAGAGCCACAGATGTGAGTATGGGGGGATTTGTGAGGCAGTGAATAGAATGAAAAAGGTAAAACAGCTGGGATACATGGGATTGAGACAGAAATGTTAAGAGCATGTGGGACAGTTTTGGAGAGGTTGGGGCATTTGTTCAATATACGCATGGAAGGAGGGGGAAATACTTAGCAATTGGCAGGGATCATGATAAGTCTTTGTATAAATGGAAAGTGAGATAAAAATTTAAAATTATAAGGGAATAAGTCTGAAGGAGGGAGTTGGAGTGAAAGTAAATGATTTCAGATATTTGGGAGTGGACTTGTCTGTGGATGGCTCCATGAAAAGTTAATAGAACCTATAGAATTTAGAGGAAAAGGTGGGTGGTGCATTGAGGCATCTGTGGAGACAAAACATTATCCATGGAGGTGAAAAGGGAAATGCATGAGAGTATTAGGAAAATGTACCACACCCTCTATGAGTGTAAAACATAGGTTGTGAATGTTGCAACGAGGAGGAAGCTGGAGGCAGTGAGATGTGTACGAGGGCAATGTGTGGTGTAAATTGTGTGAGAATTCATAGCCTGGAGATTAGGAGGTGCACGGTTACCAAAAGCATCCTAAGGGCTGATGAGGGGTTGCTGAAGTGGTTTGACATTTAGAGAGGATGGAGCAAAAATTACTCAGAGTGTATAAATCAGTAGTGGAGATAGGGTCTCCCTAGGAAAGGTTGGAGGTAGGGGATTAAGGAGGTTTCAGGAGAGGGGCTTCGATATCCAGCAGGCATGTGTGAGCACTAGATAGTGTGAGTGGGAGGCAAGTGGCTTTTGGAACTTGATCTGTTGGAGAGTGAGCAAGGTAACATTTTGCGTAAAGGATCAAGGAAACCGGTTAGCTCGACTGAGTCCTGAGGTGGGAAGTACAGTGCCTGAACCTAAGGTGTTGGCACATCAGATTGGAGGTGCATCTGAATGGTAGTAGCAGTGTGCCTCTGGCAAGACAGTGATAGTGAATAATGATGACAGTGTTTCTTTTCTGGGCACCCCACCTTGGTGGGAGACAGAGTGTGTGTGTGTGTGCGTGTGTGTGTGTGTGTGTGTGTGTGTGTGTGTGTGTGTGTGTGTTACAAATAAAGGGTTGAGAATATCAGGTTAAGCGATAGTAGTCATTTTTTTTTTTTTTCAACAAGTTACAGTCTCCCACCGAGGCAGGGTGACCCAAAAGAAAGAAAAATCCCCAAAAAGAAAATACTTCTCATCATCATCATTCAACATTTTCACCTCACTCATACATAATCACTGTTTTTGCAGAGGCCCAGAGCAATGATAGCTAGGAATAGTCCCTCCAAATTGTCAATATCCCAGACCCCTCCTTTAAAGTGCAGGTACAGCCCTGCATTTCCAGGACTCAAGGTCGACTAAATCTATGGCTAACCGGCTCTGAATCCTCTATCAGCTCAATTCTGCTCACACTCCAACAGCTAGTCAGGTCCCAAAACCATTCGTTTCATTCACTCCTATCTAACACGCTCACACGCTTGCTGAAGTCATTACTGAAAGAATAGAATGAAGGCAGGAGAGAGATTGCAGAGAAACATGGGATTTAGGAAGAATAAGGGATGTGTATACAGGTATCCCTCAACATTCAAGGTTTACTTTCGCTGGCTTCACATATCTCACATAATTCCCGTCGCCAAATTACCAGCCACCAAACCATTCTAAGCCTCGCCACCCGAGTCCCTACTACCTTCCTCCGACCTCGCAGCCAGCCCCCACACCACACTCCACTGAGTGTTTTCTTTTCATTCATTATTTATTAAACTACAGTATAACATGTATGTAGTACTATATAGTACAATATTTTACTTTGTTTTCATGCTAAGTGATTGCTCATGTCCACAGTTATGAAGCAGTAATGAATGTACTAAATAAAAGGTTATCTATCTATTAGAGATTATTCCAAATTGATATCAGAAACATGATAAATAACTTAGAACTGTAATAAAGATGCTGAAATGAATAATATGCCATATTATATGAGGGGTAACAGAGCAGGCAGACCGCCACCATATGAGATGTTTATAAACATGCTAGCTTTGTCGTAAGAACAAAAATAGCATTTATTGTTTTTAGAATAATAATAATTTATAATAATTGATCTGGAGCACTTTAAATGTTATCAGTATTTGGTAGCTGACATTTAGAGCACTCCACAGCAATTATTATTATTAATTATTATAATTATTATTATTGCCCCATACAGGCCAGGAAATACTACTAATACTTGATATTATTTATTATTATTAATATTATTTTCTTACAATATATTGTAGGAACTAATAATAATAATAATAATAATAATAATAATTGTTGTGGAGTGCTCTAAATGTCAGCTACCAAATACTGATAACATTTAAAGTAAAGGCCCAGATCAATTATTATAAATTATTATTATTCTAAAAACAATAAATGTTATTTTTGCCTTTGTTCTTACGACAAGAGTGATTTAGGCATGTTTACAATGTTAGATGGTGAATTTAATGTATTTTTTCTGTAAGCTTAACTCAGCTTGTATGTGTATTTTACTTTTTATTGTTTTGTAATATATGAGTTATGTGCAAATTAAAATAGTTATGAAGTTGGAGTTTCATTTTTTGTTCTAATGTATACATATTTAATTTAAATATTTGCATCATTACAAAGTGTTACGGAGCTACAGCAGAGGGAGAGAAGAAGCAGTGTGTGTAACTCTTGATTATCCATGACACTTCACAAACACTATAAAATACTATTGTATCTATACCATTACAGGCCTCCTCCAGCCAGCTCATGTCAAAATAACATGGTAGTAGTACATTATTTTAAGATGTTTATGTGTTTTACGATTGTTCATGGTTGAATAGGTTATTGAAGCAGTATGGTATTATATTTCCCTACAATATATTGGGGCACCAAACATTCGTAATTCTTCAACATTCACGAGGCTCTGATCCCCTAACCTCGCGAATGTTGAGGGATACCTATACAGTCTTAAATTGAAACGTGTAAGGAACACTTTAGATAAATAATGTTTTAAATAGAATTATGTATTACCACTTGGTCAGGAAAGCAAGCATGTGTAGAGTAAATGAGGTCAACCGAACGGCTACACCCGCGTTTCCTCTGCTTCCTTGATATTCCTTGGTCATATTGATAAGTGCACTTAGTCTTCTGTCACTTGGGAAGTGGGTTCTCCACAGGTTTTTCAATCAATTGTTCCTGGAAGCAGAACCTTGTTGATAATAACTCCATCAGCTAGTTGTCGCTGCTCCTCAATTTGTTCAAGGTGCTTGTTCAGTCGACCAGCTTGTTCAGTCGACCAGCTTGCTCATCCAATCAACCAGCTTGTTTGCTCAGCAGTTTAGTAAATTCTTTCAAATTGTTTTCTTTTAGTCCAGGTTAGTTTGATCTATCTTTCCATTTACGGACCTTATTTGGTCCTGTATCCTGCCTGACTGTATCCTGCCTGACTGTATCCTGTCTGACTGTATCCTGTCTGACTGTATCCTGTCTGACTGTATCCTTTATGGCTGTATCCTGCCTGACTGTATCCTGCCTGACTGTATTCTGTCTGACTCTATCCTGTATGGCTGTATCCTGCATGACTGCATCCTGCCTGACTGCATCCTGCCTGACTGTATCCTGCATGACTGTATCCTGCATGACTGTATTCTGCCTGACTGCATCCTGCCTGACTGTATCCTGCCTGACTGTATCCTGCCTGACTGTATCCTGCCTACTGGATTGCATTAACCTTAGCATTTATTTTTTTTCCAGTTTGGTGAATGATGTTTGGAGGGTTTCCTATTTTACGGTCATGTTCTGCATTCTCAGTAATTAGTCAAGGGGTGTGTTATGTCGAAGTGACGCTTTAAAGGAATTAAATCATTCCCAGTAAGCGGTCATAGTATTTATAATTTTTATTGTGGTTGAGTTCCGGTGAGCTGGGCTGGCTGCCCCCAGAAGATGCTGAGGGAGGAAGCTGGATCAATAACTGTGAGGGAAAAGTAGTGTATAAATAGGGTTACGGTTGTTCAGTCAGCCGGGAGTATCATTAACGAGTTACAGCCAGCACTACCATCTAGCGGGCTGTGGCAAAACTCTTGTTCCCGGTTGTCTGTTGGGGGTTTTACTCTCTACTCCTGGTAGCATTACTCTTACCTGGTGTCTGTTGGGGAGTGGAGAGTTACTTCACCTTCACTACACACAACTCTCACATATAAAAAAGAGAGGAGCTTACGATGACGTTTCGGTCCGACTTGGACCATTTACAAAGTCACACTAACACACAGGATACGGTATTGTCACGGTATTGTGCCTTTTTTTGTTATTCACCTTCAATCTTCTGATGATCTGTGTTGCTGGACTGGTTCTCCAGGATAGACGCTAGATTTGTGAGCAAGATTCCCTTGGACTTAACGGGAAATTTCAACTTCTACTCTGACCCAAGTTCCTGACTTGCTGGCATTAGAGGGTGTTGAATTAACGATCTCACCTTTTTGGACATCTACAGTGTGGTACTTCAACATAGTGGTCCCAGGAGACTCACCACCAACCCGGAGACTTACTATCTACTCTAGAGACTTACCACCTACCCGGAGAAAACCAACATCATTTCTCCTACATCCGGGTCATTGCATACTCCTGACTTACCAGCAGACCAGAATCACAACGGCCACTTTTTTTTTATCCTTATTTATATTTTAAGTAAAATCCAGAAAAACCTATCTTTATTCAATATCCCTGTCTTTGTTATTCATTATTTATTCATTATTTTTTTTGTTCAGGTGGAAGGCGTTCCCCTGACAATGGCGACCTTGCCAGGATAGGACTCTGGAGGCAACATATTCTGATGGTTCACCTATGTGTGAGTATTACATTTAAGGTTGAAAAGGGTGAGTTCATTATGGTGTCAAGTCATTATTGGTAGTCTTGAGGACTTACCAGTGTTAAGGTTCTATGGTTAGGTTTAGAAGTTTACCCAATTTTTTGTTGACCTGGGAACTTCCATAATAACCTCTCCTGAACCGTGTTTGCTTATCATAGTGAAGGCTATTGAGCCCACTAGATTTGCTTCGTAGTGGAAATTGCAATAGATTTTCTTCTTTGGGAAGGTGGAAAAGTGCGCGGACTTAGTCCCTCTTAGGAAACAGACGTTACAGTTGTTAATTTAAGACTAACTTGTGGAGTGTGGTTTGTATAACATTTCCTTAGATTTCTGGTTGAGGGCTGGAAAGGAAATGGGATTTACAGGACAAAAGCTTGATAGCTATATAACTTCTAAGATGGTTGAAGAAGAGAAAAAAAAACAAGAAAGATTAGCTCGAGAAGACTAGATTTAGAAGAGAAAAATTAACAGGAAAGACTAGCCCGAGAAAATGAAAGGATTGCTCGTGAGGACAAAAGAGAACAGGAAAGGATAGCTAGAGAAGACAGAGTTCAGGCAATGGAAGTAGCCTTCAAGATGAAGGAGATTGAAGAACAAGCAAAGCAGAGGGAGTTAGAACAATTAAGGATTGAATTAGAAGTCAAGAAAGTAGAACTATCTAAACACAAAATAGATGAAGGGGTACTAGAGTACCCTGCCCATGAATTTAATATTAGGATGCCTCAAATACCACCTTTCACAGAGCAAGATGACATCACGGCCTATATTATCAGGTTTGAGAATATTGTCACTCTCTGTGACTGGCCATCAGATTCTTGGGCCACTAGGCTTGGCTTATTTCTTTCTGGGTCAGCATTGAATATATATTCCACCTTACCTGCTAAAATAATAACTGATTATCCTCTGCTAAAGAAAGCCATTCTACAAGCTTTCAAAAAAAAAAAAAAAACACTCATCATTACAGGTCTGAGTTTCGTCACACTAAAATATCTCCAAATCAGAATTACATGCAGTATCTGACAACACTTTTCAGATTGTTTGATTGTTGGATTGATAGTGCCGAAGTTGACCACGACTTTGCTTCATTACGTGACCTGATGGTAAGAGATCAATTCCTTTCTGCTGTAAACTCTGATTTAAGTAATTTTATCAAAGAACGGAATATTCACTCGGCTTCAGAAATGGCAGAAGCCGCAGATATTTATGCTTGTGCGCATAGTAGCTACCCTAAAGAGCGAGATTGATATAAATCTGTGTCATCTAAGCAATATGTGGGAAACAAACCTTCTGACTCTAAGAATTATCCGGCCTTCATACTGAGATGTTTAAATTGTAATAAATTGGGACATCGACGTCCAGAGTGTCCCATAGGAAAAGGTGAAAGTATTGGAATGTGCTTCACACAATCTATCAATAATGCACCTTTGAGTGAAGGTACCGTAAATGGTATTAAAGTCTCTACCATTCTTAGGGATACCGGATGTTCCTGTATTATTGTCTCAAGCAAACGTTTCCCAAACCTAGATTCAGCACGTTACAAAACTACTAAATTAACAGACTATTTAGGTAGATGTGAGTCGTTCCCAATTATTATATGTTTCATAAGATGCAAATGGTTCACGGGTTGGGTTGATGCAGTAGTTGCCCTTATAACTTCATGTTCAGTTTTGGTCGGGAACATAGAAGGGGCTACCTTCTCATCGGAGATAGACTGTATGGGACTTTCATCGAGAGATTGTAAATCTAACAATACTGTTTTTCCACACGTAGCTCCAGAAGTGATCCAGTGGAATAACAAAATTCCTAGATCGGATAATCTTGAAGCTCCGGAAACACCCGTAGAGAAACAGTCATCAAACCCAGGCAGCACTGAAATTAAGGAAGAACCACATGTGACTGAATCATCTCAACAACTGGACACTATTAATACACACATAACCCGCACATATAAGAGGAGAGGAGCTTACGACGACGTTTCGGTCCGACTTGGACCATTTACAAAGTCACACTAACACGAAGGACAGGTGGAAGGGGTATTTATAGGCAGGCAGACAGGGGAGGGCACAAGAAAGTGGTGGAGGGGTAATGGAGGTAGTAGTGATAGTGGTAGTGGTAGTAGTAGTGGAGTCAGTCATAAACTAAGAAAGGAGCACTGCAAAGACGCTGGCGGCCCGCAAGGGTAAGAACAAGAACACAGGGGGGAAAATAAAATAAATAAAATAGAGGACAAATACAAGGCAAAAGAAAAGAAAAGAAAGAGAACCCAGAGGAGAAAGGAGAAAGAGGAGAAGGGGGAAGAGAAAGAAAGGGAAGGAATCAGGTTAAGTCTCGGGTGTTCTGAAGTTTGGAGCATTTAACAATGTAATGGGAGAGGAAAGCATCTACAGAGACAAAGCCAGGACTAAGATTCATACAGGGAAAGTTGTGTATAAGGGAGGATTCAACAAGGCGGCGACTGTGAAAGTTGGACGTAGGGTAGACAGTTTTAGCAGAAGACCAATCAATAGGATGACTGTGATCTCTGACATGACAGAAAAGAGCATTATTAGTGTCGGCAAGCCTAACACTATTTTTGTGCTCCCTAAGTCTAGAGCGTAGTCTGACGTAAAATATATTCATTTTTCAGTTCCCTGCAAAGGAAAACCTTTTGAGTTGTCAAACCTTGATATAGAGAGTATCCAGAAGAAGTGTCCGTCCTTAGAGGAAATTCGGAAATTAGCAGAAAAGGGCAACATAATTAAAGGAAAGAACCTTACTTATAAATTTGAGTAAAAGACAAACTTTCTATACAAGACTATTGTATCGGCAGATATACTCTATGACAACGGAAAAAGTCTATTGGTAATTCCTAAGATTTGCCGTAAGTCATGAACTAGTAGTCACTAGCCATTTTGCAGGCCTGCCGCAGTTTGGTAAATGATTTAAAATCACTTGTTTCGTGATTTCAATTATATATATATATATATATATATATATATATATATATATATATATATATATATATATATATATATATATATATATATATATTAACTACATGCACTAGCCAGGGCTCGAACCAATGATGCTTTGGCCTGCTTCATGGTGAGCGAAAACACATAACGCCTTAGACCACTGAACCACACAATCCTTAAGGGTAGCACATTCAGTAGAACTGAATGTTGTACTCGCTACCCAAGGACAAACGGTGGTGTGGACGTCTCTAAGCTAATTTCATTCTCCTCCTGTTTGGCCAAAGCATCATAGGTTTGAGCCTTGGCTAGTGAGTGTAGTTATTGATCAATACCATTCGTTCGTGGTTATAATATATATATATATATATATATATATATATATATATATATATATATATATATATAAAATATATATATATTAAAGTATATATATATATATATATATATATATATATATATATATATATATATATTATATATAATATATATATATATATATTATTTATATATATATATATGTCGTGCCGATTAGGTAAAACTTGCGATTTTGGCTTAAATAGCAACGCTCACCTTGCCATATAAGACAAGTGAAAATTTGTGCATGCAATAATTTCGCCAAAATCATTCTGAACATAACGAAAAAAATATATTTCATTGTGATGGTTTATTATTAAATTAATGTTAACGTATCTAAAATATATTTAGTTGGGTTAGGCTAAATTAAATTGCGCTTGTTGTAATAAGGTTAGGTAGGTTTTCAAAGTTTCTCTTGGTACAAAATTAAAAATTCTTACATTAACATAAATGAAAAAAATATATCTTTAAACGTATAAGAGAAAATTTTAGAAAGGACTTAATTTTAGATGAGTTCTTGCTAATTGACCAGTTTTACCTAATCGGCACGACATATATATATATATATATATATATATATATATATATATATATATATATATATATATATATATATATATATATATATATATATATTTGAAATAAACCCTGCCTTTAGAATTGGATGTGATCTGATATCATCCTTGGATCAGGACAACTTTACATACTTTTGAGTCATCATACAGAGACTCACACTGTTTATGAAGGTTTGAGTCATCATACAGAGACTCACACTGTTTATGAAGGTTTGGGTCATCATACAGAGACTCACACTGTTTATGAAGGTTTGAGTCATCATACAGAGACTCACACTGTTTATGAAGGTTTGAGTCATCATACAGAGACTCACACTGTTTATAAAGGTTTGGGTCATCATACAGAGACTCACACTGTTTATAAAGGTTTGAGTCATCATACAGAGACTCACACTGTTTATGAAGGTTTGAGTCATCATACAGAGACTCACACTGTTTATGAAGGTTTGGGCGACGAAGCATAGTGTACATATGGAGAAAATGTGGAAGACGAGGTAAAGGAGAGGCTCCATCATGATGCCTTCATGAAGAAGCTTGAAGCCACAAGTGATGAGTATACCAGTGCCACACACCAGCTGCAGCGTCACTTGATAACCCAGGCACGATATTGTGGCACCCACAACCCGCTCCACCTGAAACAATTGTAATTATTTTTTAATTCACGTGGAAGCTTAAACCCGTAATTGCTATACACCACGTGATTAATGGGAGGATAACCCGCTTTGGATCAAGCAAAGATGTCATGTCAGTAATATGTATACACTTGTGTAGTGTATTATAAGTAATCCTAGCTGTTATATGTCTGATCCCTTTGTTATGTGTGACGTCAGAGACCCGCACCATGTGAGTGCTACGTCAGAGGCCTCCCTCTCACTCCTTCCTTAGACCTAGACTAGTACAGAAGTGGCACCGGTATCTCTCCTCACAGACTCCTTTAATATACCTGTAACCATCCCATCGAGTGTTTCCCTTGCCTTCCACAAATTCTTCAAGATTCTTCCGAGTGAGCAGATGACAACAATCTCCACTACCACCACCAATCCACGCTTCAGTCATCGTTAACAGCGTCCTACAGCCTAGAGACATATATTTCGGTTTTTTTTATAGATTATTTAGAGACAATTGCGAGTGCTTGAGACAGTTTTGCTAATTATTGTGAACTTTGTGTTATCCTGGGATTGTGATTTATTCTAGCCCATGTTATGTGTTAAACTAAATACTTGCCTTAATTATTTTTTTAATTTACTAGTATCATCGCTGATTAATTAATGTGTCATATTTTATTTTAATTGTGTTGTGTTTACCACATATGAAGTAAGTAGTATAATTTTTACTGAGTATTGTGTGTATTTTAAATCAGTTATCCCTTGTGTTATCTCTCTTAATATTATTGTTTCAACATTCTGCCTAGTTCTATTTTACAAGAATTTTTTTTTTTTTTCTCCAGCATTATCCCTGTTTTCTTGTTAATTCTTGTGTTCCATCAAGTGTTCTATCCCAGAGTTATTATTCAGTTGTTTACCCTTGTTTGTTAATGTTTTAATTGTGTAATTAATTTTGCTTGTCCCAGTAACTATATAATTTTTTTTTTCTCCTAGTAATTTTACCTTTTCCCAGTATTTCCCTGCTAATTCTTATGTGTTCCAGTCAGTGTTTCTTTTTTCCTTACACCTACTATTGTTTTGTGTACTTGTTTATTTATATACAGTGCTAATGTGCTTCAACTTTACAGACTAGTGCAATAATTTTTATTGAAGATCTCAATTTCTTCTGATAAGTTACTAATCTCAAGCACAACGAAATTGACTTTTGTGAATTTGATGAGCTGTACTCCAGTTCCTGTAAGTGTTACCTTATTTTCTTGTTAAATATCTTGTTCATTAATTTTTTTCATAGTTCATGTTAAAGTGTTGTTTGAACAAATTCACTCTTAAGTTTGATTAAAGTCAGTGTTCTTAGTGAATTGTTTCAGTAATTGTTTCATTGAGTTACCTTGCTTTGCTTGCAATTAAGAGTAAGTGTGTTCAAACTAATTGAATCCTAATATCTTTATTTCTTGTGTTGCAAATTTTTTCCCCAGTGTAATTTTGACTATCGATAATTCCTGAAACTGATTTTGTGCAATTTAACTTTTACAGTATTCAATTTTGCTTTCATAAATTTTTATTGTGTTTACTTATGTGTTCAAGTAATATGTCATTCTTCTAAAAGTAATAAGTAATACTTCAGTGAACTTTCTCAGTGATTTAAGGAGTAAAGTTACTTTAATTTGTTGCCAGTGAATAATTTAATTGTTTGTGCAATTCTCCTTTTAGTGATTTGTTTCATCAGATTGTTGCTCTTGCCATATGAATTACAGAATTTTCTTTAATTATTTGTGCATTGAATTCTTTTTATTTTTTTTCCAATTTTTGTTTAAATTAAAAGTAAAGAAAACTCACCCTGCAGCTATTTCAAGTTAAAGCTAGATTGTTTTTCATATTAAAGTGTTAATTATTTTTTTTTTTTGCAAGTCAATTCCCAGTGAGTTATCTTTTCTTTAGAGTGTTTATTGTGCAATTCTAGTTACTTATGCAGAGTCGTTAAATCATTAATACCAGTTAAGCTATATTGTGCTGTATACTTTCATTTTTCTTTTAAATTCTCATTCATTTGTTTGAAATTATGTCTCAAGTAAATTCATGTGATAATACTGTGTGTGCTGCTATTCAGCGTTATAATGATAATGAACCAGTAAAAAGTCCTCATAGTCCCTTAATGATTGAAAGACCATATCTAGCTTTTGAGCAATGTGTTTGTTCGCCCAGTTTGTATCTGAGAATTGTCATAGTGATGCGGAATGTGAAGTTCAGATTAGTTCTTGTAGATATGTGCCTTATTTGTTAACGTAGCCAAGTGGTCAGGCACTAGTAATACTGTCACTCCTGTCTGGAATTCAGCCCCTACAATATCTTGCATGCAAGATAGCGTTCAGATGCCTAGGGTGTCTGAGGACACTCAGACTACCTTGAGTGCTGAGCCTATCCTTGCACCTTGCAATGTCGCTAGTTCAAGTAGTAGTTCCTCTCCAGGGGACACTTTGTTGAAGAAAGACTACTTGAAATGAGTTATTCCATCTCATGCTAATGTACAAGCAACCACAGAAAGCCGTTTCTGTTGCTAGCGTATTAGCTAGAGTGCCAGTTGTTGTCCCTCGTGTTCCAGATAGTGATCTTATCCCAGTTGACAGTAAGTCCTTGTAAAGTAAAGAGTCGTGTGTTGAACAATTATTACCTGCAGTAAGAGATAGTGAGAGCCGTTCTCCTTTGCCCATACTTTGTGTTATTGAGTTAATTATTTCAGCCGGGGAGAGTTCAATCTATTCCACCGAGCCTGTTTATTCCTTCAGTAGGAAAGTGATTATAAGTTAATCAACTCTACCGAGTTTGTTCATTCCTTCAGTAGGAAAGTGATCATAGCCTTGAGCTAAAGATAGAAAATCAGAAAATCCAGTTTAGAACTGAAGTTATTGACTGTGTGTTTTAGTATCAGATTTCCAGTATCTAGTAAGATTTTTATGTGTTCAAGTTCCCTCCGAATTCTGAGATTTAGCAGTATGACCCATGCGCGTCGAGTCTATTTCTGTTAAAATATTTTTTTGTAATTATATTTATTCCTCCTCAGAATCCGTAGAGTGCATGAATGCAAATTGACGGATCGATTTTATCATTTGACGATTTTAGAAATTGTAATTGTAATATCATTTATAATGAATTATATTAAGATCCATTAAAATTCTCTTAAGAACCATTAACTTAAGAAGTGTGATAGTAAGATTAGTTATTACTATCTATTCAGTCGATTCAATCCTGTTATAATTTTCTTGATTAGTTCTAAGTTATCATGAGTTTGCTATTGTATAGATTCATCCCATTGCCACCTGCCTGTTCAGTCTATAGAGTTGTATAGTATGCCGAGACGTCATACGTAACATGGCCGAGCTGTCATGTCAGTAATATGTATACACTTGTGTAGTGTATTATAAGTAATCCTAGCTGTTAAATGTCTGATCCCTTTGTTATGTGTGACGTCAGAGACCCACACCATGTGAGTGCTATGTCAGAGGCCTCCCTCTCACTCCCGCCTTAGACCTAGGCTAGTACAGAAGTGGCACTGGTATCTCTCCTCACAGACTCCGTTAATATACCAGTAACCATCCCATCAAGTGTTTCCCTTGCCAACCTTTATCTCCTCTAACCCATCACGATAAAGATGTGCCAACACTTTGGATAAAAATTCCTTCACCAGCTTCTGGGTTCTTGGTTCCATGGTGCCTAGCAACCATGGAACGCTGGTGCCTAGCAACCAGGGAACGCTGGTGCCTAGCAACCAGGGAACGCTGGTGCCTAGCAACCAGGGAACGCTGGTGCCTAGCAACCAGGGAACGCTGGTGCCTAGCAACCAGGGAACGCTGGTGCCTAGCAACCATGAAACGCTGGTGCCTAGCAACCAGGGAACGCTGGTGCCTAGCAACCAGGGAACGCTGGTGCCTAGCAACCAGGGAACGCTGGTGCCTAGCAACCAGGGAATGCTGGTGCCTAGCAACCAGGGAATGCTGGTGCCTAGCAACCAGGGAACGCTGGTGCCTAGCAACCAGGGAACGCTGGTGCCTAGCAACCAGGGAACGCTGGTGCCTAGCAACCAGGGAACGCTGGTGCCTAGCAACCAGGGAACGCTGATGCCTAGCAACCAGGGAACGCTGGTGCCTAGCAACCAGGGAACGCTGGTGCCTAGCAACCAGGGAACGCTGGTGCCTAGCAACCAGGGAACGCTGGTGCCTAGCAACCAGGGAACGCTGGTGCCTAGCAACCAGGGAACGCTGGTGCCTAGCAACCAGGGAACGCTGGTGCCTAGCAACCAGGGAACGCTGGTGCCTAACAACCAGGGAACGCTGGTGCCTAGCAACCAGGGAACGCTGGTGCCTAGCAACCAGGGAATGCTGGTGCCTAGCAACCAGGGAACGCTGGTGCCTAGCAACCAGGGAACGCTGGTGCCTAGCAACCAGGGAACGCTGGTGCCTAGCAACCAGGGAACGCTGGTGCCTAGCAACCGGGGAACGCTGGTGCCTAGCAGCCGGGGAACGCTGGTGCCTAGCAGCCGGGGAACGCTGGTGCCTAGCAACCGGGGAACGCTGGTGCCTAGCAACCGGGGAACGCTGGTGCCTAGCAACCGGGGAACGCTGGTGCCTAGCAACCGGGGAACGCTGGTGCCTAGCAACCAGGGAACGCTGGTGCCTAGCAACCAGGGAACGCTGGTGCTTCTACTGATCGATTTCATATTTTAAGTGGTGGTGCGCTTTCCGGAGCGCATGATTTGCCTAGTTATTGGAATGTCACAATATTTCTGTTTTATTACATAGATATTGAAAATTATTTCCATCACTAAATAAGGGAAGCTCATTTCGAGTAACTCTGGAAGTAACTAAATTGTTGTATCCCGAATATATAGATAATAGAGCTATGGGTAATACTTCTTTATGAGTTTCCTATCCCACTATGGATAATAGGGGTTGCCAAGTCTGGTACACCTGCCCTGAGAGTGAAGGTCGTCCAGGTCACTCTGAGTAAAAGGAGGAAAACTTTCTTCTTTGGGTCTATGAGTAATTCTTCTGTGGGTGAATCAATCATACAAATGTCCGACTAATCGTTCGCGCCAAATTTTCCTTGATCCAATCATTGGAGAAAATATAATCCCAAGTCATTCCTTGAGTAAAAACTACAACATATTTCTTGAGAAAGGTAAGCTTGAATAAAGGTAAATAAAAAACAGACATAGTATTAGAGGTAAGATTCAAAGTGGTAAGTATCGAACGTTTTAGTTTAAGTCAAAACAGAGGTAGTCTTAGCCATAAGCCAAAACAGAGGTAGTCTTAGCCGTAAGTCAAAACAGAGGTAGTCTTAGCCATAAGTCAAAACAGAGGTAGTCTTAGCCATAAGTTAAAACAGAGGTAGTCTTAGCCATAAGTCAAAACAGAGATAGTCTTAGCCATAAGTCAAAACAGAGGTAGTCTTAGCCATAAGCCAAAACAGAGGTAGTCTTAGCCGTAAGTCAAAACAGAGGTAGACTTAGCCATAAGCCAAAACAGAGGTAGTCTTAGCCGTAAGTCAAAACAGAGGTAGTCTTAGCCATAAGTCAAAACAGAGGTAGTCTTAGCCATAAGTTAAAACAGAGGTAGTCTTAGCCATAAGTCAAAACAGAGGTAGTCTTAGCCATAAGTCAAAACAGAGGTAGTCTTAGCCATAAGCCAAAACAGAGGTAGTCTTAGCCGTAAGTCAAAACAGAGGTAGACTTAGCCATAAGTTAAAACAGAGGTAGTCTTAGCCATAAGTCAAAACAGAGGTAGTCTTAGCCGTAAGTCAAAACAGAGGTAGTCTTAGCCATAAGTTAAAACAGAGGTAGTCTTAGCCATAAGTCAAAACAGAGGTAGTCTTAGCAATAAGTCAAAACAGAGGTAGTCTTAGCCATAAGTCAAAACAGAGGTAGTCTTAGCCGTAAGTCAAAACAGAGGTAGACTTAGCCATAAGTTAAAACAGAGGTAGTCTTAGCCATAAGTCAAAACAGAGGTAGTCTTAGCCATAAGTCAAAACAGAGGTAGTCTTAGCCATAAGTCAAAACAGAGGTAGTCTTAGCCATAAGTCAAAACAGAGGTAGTCTTAGCCATAAGTCAAAACAGAGGTAGTCTTAGCCATAAGTCAAAACAGAGGTAGTCTTAGCCATAAGTCAAAACAGAGGTAGTCTTAGCCATAAGTCAAAACAGAGGTAGTCTTAGCCATAAGTCAAAACAGAGGTAGTCTTAGCCATAAGTCAAAACAGAGGTAGTCTTAGCCGTAAGTCAAAACAGAGGTAGTCTTAGCCATAAGTCAAAACAGAGGTAGTCTTAGCCATAAGTCAAAACAGAGGTAGTCTTAGCCATAAGTCAAAACAGAGGTAGTCTTAGCCATAAGTCAAAACAGAGGTAGTCTTAGCCATAAGTTAAAACAGAGGTAGTCTTAGCCATAAGTCAAAACAGAGGTAGTCTTAGCCATAAGTTAAAACAGAGGTAGTCTTAGCTATAAGTCAAAACAGAGGTAGTCTTAGCTATAAGTCAAAACAGAGGTAGTCTTAGCCATAAGTCAAAACAGAGGTAGTCTTAGCCGTAAGTCAAAACAGAGGTAGTCTTAGCCGTAAGTCAAAACAGAGGTAGTCTTAGCCATAAGTCAAAACAGAGGTAGTCTTAGCAATAAGTTAAAACAGAGGTAGTCTTAGCCGTAAGTCAAAACAGAGGTAGTCTTAGCCATAAGTCAAAACAGAGGTAGTCTTAGCCATAAGTTAAAACAGAGGTAGTCTTAGCTATAAGTCAAAACAGAGGTAGTCTTAGCCATAAGTTAAAACAGAGGTAGTCTTAGCTATAAGTCAAAACAGAGGTAGTCTTAGCCATAAGTTAAAACAGAGGTAGTCTTAGCTATAAGTCAAAACAGAGGTAGTCTTAGCCATAAGTTAAAACAGAGGTAGTCTTAGCCATAAGTCAAAACAGAGGTAGTCTTAGCTATAAGTCAAAACAGAGGTAGTCTTAGCCATAAGTCAAAACAGAGGTAGTCTTAGCCATAAGTCAAAACAGAGGTAGTCTTAGCCATAAGTCAAAACAGAGGTAGTCTTAGCCATAAGTCAAAACAGAGGTAGTCTTAGCCATAAGTCAAAACAGAGGTAGTCTTAGCCATAAGTCAAAACAGAGGTAGTCTTAGCCATAAGTCAAAACAGAGGTAGTCTTAGCCATAAGTCAAAACAGAGGTAGTCTTAGCCATAAGTCAAAACAGAGGTAGTCTTAGCCATAAGTCAAAACAGAGGTAGTCTTAGCCATAAGTTAAAACAGAGGTAGTCTTAGCCATAAGTCAAAACAGAGGTAGTCTTAGCCATAAGTCAAAACAGAGGTAGTCTTAGCCATAAGTCAAAACAGAGGTAGTCTTAGCCATAAGTCAAAACAGAGGTAGTCTTAGCCATAACTCCCGCTGAGTCTTCATGCCAAACTTTTATTAATTTCTTTATTTTATTATTCTTTATTTTATTATTCTTTATTTTATTACTCTTTATTTATATTCTTAATTAGTTTATAAACGTGATATTTATATATTTATATTTCATGTTTTATTTCATTGGTTATTAATTAATAGAAGTAAGAACTACAAACTACATTCGTGAATTAAAGTAGTTATTAAACGGGTAATCTTAATTCACATCCTATATTCATTAATGTGAATTAAAATGGTCAATATAAGATATAACCAGCATATTCTTTTTACAAATTTTATTCATAGAAAGATCACATAGAGGATAGTTTTAACAGGATATTAGCAGCAGATCGACTTTTTCTTCTGAAGTCATATTGACGTCACAGAGAAGAAAGTGTAAGAAGAAAAATGATGTCATTTGCAGTGAGATTCTCAAGAATTTTGACAGTTATTGACATAACTGACACTGATCTCTAGTTGTTTATTTCCGCTCATCTTTCCTGTTTTTGTGAACATTGACTATATTTGCCTCTTTCCACAGAGATGACCATTTATACTGTGCAATATAGTGCTGACAGGTGAGAGTTAGATGCTAGCTGGTTTGCACATCTACTCAGCAATCTTTTGTTCACCTTATCTAGGCCCACAGCCTTATCTTGATCCAGAATTTAAGGAGACATACTTCATTCTGCCTTATTGTCGCCTCTGACAACTTTGACACAGTTCTTGTGGCAAGTAGACGAAGTTCCTTAACTGAATCAGTCACTCGCATCTTGGCAGCAAAGTGTTCAGCAAACAGGTTAGCTTTTTCTTTATTGCTAGTAGAGACAGCTAAATCCTATCGATTTTGAGCTAAGGGCCCACAAGGGCCCCTTAGCTGTCCTGGAGTGCTCCTTTTTCTTGTCCTTAGACTGACCATACTTCTACTGCTATTATTGCTATTACCATTATTATTGCTTCCCTTCACCCTTCAATCTGCTTTCTATCTCTTGTGCCATTAAAACTACTCTGCCAGCTTTCTACTACTACCAGCCTTACCACTACCACTACAATATTTTTCTTCCTCTCTTGGTCCAGTCCCGGTCCCCCTTCCCTCGCATATATGTACTGTCTCCTCTCTCTCTCGTCTCTCCGAGTCACGAAAGGAAAAGGTCACGATTTCCCAAGGACTCAACTCGATGACTCGGATTTGGAAATGTAGGCGCAATTCTGACGAAGAAACTGCAAGATCATTCCCTGGACTCATCGTACGGCATAAAAGGGAAATCAGCCTAGCCAGTGAGATAGGTATGGATGAAGAAATGTTCATCCCAACCACAGAAGTACTGTATAGAGAAGATTGACATGAAGTATGATATTCAAAATACAATTAGAGGCACAATGTTTCCTTGCAGATCAGTAAGGCTAAACCATCCGCGGGTAATAAATTCAGATTCATCTACAAAATACACCGTGACACCCCATAGGCTGCTATAATACTGCCTGAAGATATCATTGTCCCCAAATCTGGAAGGAGAGTTTATTCTCACTCTCCGAAACATAGTCCTATGTGGTACTGTAGAAGGCGAACCAACGACCTCGAATCACCACTCGTTCTCACTGAACTAAAATTCATAGAGCTGGCGACTATCTGCTGGACATTCCTCTCGATGCAATCCACAGTAACAAAAACACCCTGAAAGCTGAACGGCTTCGAGGCAAGAAGGACGGCAAAGTACCTACGAGGCAGATCTTGATCCAACATATAGAACCTCTCCCAGATAAATTGGATCTCACCATACCACGGGTGGGGTTCGAACCCGCGATCACAGAGTCTCAAAACTCCAGACCGTCGCGTAAGCCACTGGGCCAGCTAGCTTCAATAAGATTCATCCAACTAGGTATATTTCTACACCATACGAAGGTTAGCATAGGCACCACTGTGTCCACAAATGCTAGTTTTTACAGACGAATCTCCCGCTAGCATGGCCGTGACGAACTCTAGCTCAAGTCCCCCTCAAAGTCGTCAACATGACTCACGAAATCGTAATGACTCACGAAATCGTAATGACACGATTGCTTTGAGGGGGACTTGAGCTAGAGTTCGTCATGGCCATGCTAACGGGAGATTCGTCTGTAAAAACTTGCATTTGTGGACACAGTGGTGCCTATGCTAACCTTCCTATGGTGTCGAAATATACCTAGTTGGATGAATCTTATTGAAGCTAGCTGGCCCAGAAGCTTACGCGACGGTCTGGAGTTTTGAGACTCTGTGACTGCGGGTTCGAACCCCACCCGTAGTATGGTTTGTTTGCAATCGTGTCATTACGATTTCGTGAGTCAAATTGGATCTCAGTTGTTGGGGAAAATACCAGGTTAGGACTTACAACCCAGAACCTTCGTCAATCTAAAAAAGTATGAGTCATCTGCAGGAACCTGCACTGCCCGGAAAGGCTCCACCGTGTCAAGGCAGCATGGAAAACCACGGTTCTCCAACCTCCAATATCAAGCAGAGTTCTCGTCATTGAGCAGCAGCCTCGTCCAGAGAAGGCTACAGTAACATGGAATTCAGGGTCACTTCCCCGGCCACAGCGACTAAGGAAACCGAGGAAACATTAGCTAATGGGTCGCGCCGTTGCTCAAGAATCTTCCGATTCTGCTTCTCAAACTGCCACTCAACAACGGCAGCCAATGGGCCCCATGCTGCAGGAACAGGCTACAGTTAACGCGTCAACTCTAACATTACAACAGCCACCAGTGAAGAGTACTGTAGCCCAAGAGAGCATAACAGGGAATTCCTTATTAACCCTGAGCCACCAAATGATGTCGACTATCACGTGCTTCACCGATACCATGTGTGACCTGATAGACTCAAAAGAAAACAAAGATATTCAGAACTACTGTGAAGACCTTCGTGGACATATGTATAATGGATAAAACAGAGTTCATACGTTTATTTGCAAATTTACCCGACTACCCAACACAGGTCCCAGAGACAATAATGGGGGTCCTCATGGCCTCAGCTATTTTTTGTACGTAAAATATTTTTTCGTGGAACGCACAGGGACTACCGCAAGATCGAGGCCACAGAACAGCTGAC
Organism: Cherax destructor; assembly: GCA_009830355.1. NCBI lineage: Eukaryota > Metazoa > Arthropoda > Malacostraca > Decapoda > Parastacidae > Cherax > Cherax destructor. The sequence goes on along the minus strand of WNWK01017203.1, from coordinate 11,754 downwards.
TTATATCAACATCTCCTCTGAGATCCTCAGACTGGTAATCTTAGGATTAAGACCCGTGTCAGGACGCAGTTTTTGACGAATCAACACAATCACTCAAATTCTCCTCTTAGTGCGACTTTGCAAAAGGTCCAAGTCGGTCCGAAACGTCGTTGTAAACTTCTCACTCCTATGTGCGGGTTATTTGTGTATTGTTCCAGTTACGGTATTGTGTTGTTCTCTCTGATCTGAAGGCTTCGTTACAAACTGCTGCAGATTAAGGATATGTTTAGTGAAGACTTTCACATGGTTATCAACATCACCTTGGAGAAGAACATTTTTAAAAAGAGTTAACAAGTTCCGAGCAAAGGACCAGCAGTTTTCTTTTTTACCACAGCCAGATTGTGTGTGATGAGTCTTCAACTCATTCTGCTGATATCTACATTGTCGTAAAGACGGTCTTGTGATCAGATGAGCCAGCATAACCAATAAGTTTGCAAGTGACTGTGCCTACAGATCGATCACTAACCACTGGGTCAAAGAAAGAGCCAGAGATATGAGTAGGGAAGTCAACAAAGTTTGTCATGTAAAGTATGGCAAGAAGTTCATTGAAATCTTTTCGTAAACTGCTAGATGAGGTCATCAACAATTTCATATATGTTGACATTATGTTTAGGTGGATGACCACATTTTCCATCAGGAAGTTGATCAAGTTCGCTTTCTGCCATTAAGGTCTGTTCATTGTACATGCTAGTATGGAAGACTAGATTTTATTCATAACCTGAATAACATCATTTCTAAGTTATTAGGAATGGCAGCATCAACGATCTGGGTATGAACACTTTTAAAAAAGCACACGACAACGCCTCTCTGATCCTGACTCTTTCTTCGCATCCATATCGCTCAACCTGCAATTCTAGCAAAATTTTCTGGAGTCATGTCGTCCTAAAGTGTCTAGACACCTGAGATCGTATCGTATCGTATCAGTTCAGTTTGAGACAGGTAGGAGGCAGGAACAACTTGGACGTACCTCTTTGTTTCTTAAATAAGGCACAAATCCACATACTGAGAAGAGACAGAAGTAGCCAGGTGAGTGACGTACAAGGGTGTTCACCAGTTTTGAGATCCTGCAGGGTTGTTCCATGAATAAATCTTAAAAGACCTACAGAATATGTCTGTGCTGAATCTTTCTGTTTCTACTACGGAATTCTTTATGTTCCTTCTCGTGGCAGTAATTACACAAGGTATCTTTAAGACAGTTGTCAGCGAAGTGTCGCCATCGCTGACAACTGGACCACTAACTAGGTGCCTCCAGGACTTGAGTAAGGCTAACCAGTTTTCCTTAATCCCTTCATAAATGTTACTTTGCTCACACTCCAACATCATGTCATGTTATAAAGAAACATTTGCCCCCACTCACACCTATCTATCAAACTCATACACACTTAATGGATATCTAAGACTGTCGCATACAAAACCTTCTTTAAACCTTCCCTCAAAGTTTTCCTAGGACGATCTCTATTCCCCCGTCCCTCCATTACAGATTTATACGCCCTTCAAGTCATCCTATTTTATTCCACCCTCTACAAATGTCCTAACCACCTCAACAACCTCTCTTCAGCCCTCTGGATAATACTTTTGGCAATCTTGCACCTCCTAATATCCACGTTACGAATTCTCTGCATAAAGTTAACACAGTATATTGCCCTAAGACATCTCCACTGCATCCAACCTCCTCCTTGCTGCTACGTTCACAACCCATGCTTCAGGCCTAAGAGCGTTGGCACCACTATACTATCATACGTTCCCCTTTTTGTCTTCATGGATGACGTTCTTTGTCTTCACAGTTGCCTTAACGAACAACTCGCTGTTTTCCTCTTCAACATTATGGTTCACCTCGTGTTCCATAGACCCATCTCCTGACAAGTTCAGTCACATATGTGAACACATTCACCCCCTACATACTCCCTCCTTCCAATCTGATATCTTATATTTCATTGTCTAAATATTTTGTTGCCCTCATCACTTTACTCTTTCCTATATTCACTTTAAGTTTCCATCTTTTACATACCCTTTTATATTCGCATTCCAACCTTTGCAACTTCTCTTCAGAGTCTCCCGAAAGCACAGTCTTGTCAGCAAAAAAACAATGGGTGACAACTCCATCTTTGTGTTAGATTATTTATCTTCCAATCCCACGCCTCTCCGCAACACCTCTACAAGCAACACCTCTACAAGCAACACCCCTACAAGCAACACCCCTACAAATATATTAAACAACCATGGTGACATCACACGTCCCTATCTAAGGGCTACTCATACTGGGAAAAAATTCTTCCTCTCCCTCTTACATACCCTAACCTGAGCCTCACTGCTTATAGTAACTTATCACCTATTCAATACACTTGCAACATCTGCCACATTGCTCCCATACCCACCATATCATGTGTTTTTTCCGATTTCATAAATGCATTAAAAACTTCTCTGCAGCCCCCTCCCTACCCTTCCTAAAGCCTCGCTGTTTATCTGCCATCTTACTCTCCGTCTTACTCTTAACTCTTTCATTAAAAACTCTACCATACATCACCAGGTATACTCATGAGGCTTATTACCCAATAATGTTTACACTCTCTTTTGTCCCCTTTGCCTTTATACTAAGGAACTATGCATGTTTACTGTTAATCCCTAGGTACCTTCCCTTCTTTCGAACATTTTTTTTAAATGAAAGCACAAACCATTCCAAAACTATATCACCACATGCTTTTAATATTTCTGTCTTGATCCCATCAATCCCCTTTTCATTGTGTCCACAATTTCACGCACCTCTTACACGCTCACATCTGGCTCTTCGTCACTCCTACAAGGTGTTATAGCTCCTTGGCCAATGCAAGAAATCACAGTTTCCCTATCTTTATCAACATTTAACAGCTCCTCAAAATCTTTCCTCCATCTTCCCGATACTTCCAACTCTCCATCTAATAGCACTCCCATTTTTACTGTCTTGCCCATTCGTTCCCTAGGCTTCCTCACCTTATTTACCTCACTCCAAAACTTTTTATTTTTCTCAGCAAAATTTGTTGACAGCATCTCATCGACTCTCTCATCTGTTCTCCTTTTACATTCCTTTACCATTCTCTGAACCTCTCTTTTTCTTTCAAAATACTCTTCCCTCTATATAACATATCTGCTTTGTCAAAACCTTTCATATGTTAACATTTTCTCTCTTACTACTCTTTTTACTTCGTCATTCCACCAATCGCTCCTCTTCCCTCCACCACCCAACCTCCTATAATCACAAACTTTTGCTGAACACTAACACTGTATTTTTAAATCTACCCCATACATCTTCAACCTCTCTGCCCATAGTTGCCCATAGTTGCCCATAGTTGCCCATAGTTGCTTATATCTTACCCTAACTGCCTCCTCCTTTAGTTTTTGAACCTTCACCTCTCTCTTACAATCTGCTACCATTATCTTTGTACCCTATCTAGTATTTATTCTCACTCTAGCTACACCTAAAAAAATATCTGATATATTTGTTGCCCCTCTATAGACATGCACATCCTGAAGTCTACCCATCAACCTTCTATCCACTAATACATAGTCCACCAATATATATATAGTCCAAGAAATTACTGTCATTACGCCCTATGTCATATATCGTAAACTTATTTATCTTTTTTTTAAATAAGTATTACCTATTACAAAACCTCTTTCAATACAAAGTTCAATAAAAGGTCCCCATTATGAGTCACTCCTGGCACCCAAAACTTACCCACCACGCCCTCTATAACCATTTATCTAACTTTTGCATTCAAGTCCAATATAACACTTTCTTTCTCGCTTGGATCAAAACTCCCTAAACAATCACATTAACGTCTCCCAGAATCTCTCTCTCCCTGTTTGGTACATTCCTCTCTTCTAGAGGTGCATCAACACTTATTATAACCCACTTTTTGCATAAGACCCTATTTTAATCTACATATTCCTTGAATTTATACAATTATATTCCCTCATCTCCCGACATACCTGATCCTTCAACATTATTGTTACCCCTTCCTTAGCTCTAACTCTCTCAGGTACTCGTAATCTAATCCCATTTATTTCCCCCAACTTGTCCTGTTTCTGAGAAACCTTACCTAACCTAACCTTCTTCCCACTGACACTCCCCATCACACTTAACTTTGTTTTGCTTAGGGTTAAGACATCAAACTCCTTTTCATTCATAAAATTAGCGATCGTCGTTTTCTTATCATCTGCAGAACATCCACGCACATTGAAACATCTCAGCTTCATAAAGTTTTTCTTCTTATTTTTAGTAATCTATACAGGAGAAGGGGTTACTAGCTTATTGCTTCCAGCATTTTAGTCACTTCAACGCCTCGCGGCTCGGTCTGAGACCAGGTCTAGTGGAGGATCAGGGTCTGATCAAAAATGTTGCTACTGCTGGCCGCACGCAAACTGACATACGAACCACAGTCCGGCTGGTCAGGTACTGACCAGGTGCCTGTCCAGTGCCTTCTTGAAGACAGCCAGGAGTCTATTGGTAATCCCCCGTATGTATGCTGGGAGGCAGTTGAACAGTCTTGGGCCCCAGACACGTATTGTGTGGCCTCTCAATGTAATCGTGGCGCCCATGCTTTTCATTGGGGAATGTTGCATCTCTTGCTGAGTCTTTTGCTTTCATTGGGAGTGATATTCGTGTGCAAGTTTGGTACTAATCCCTCTAGGATTTTCCAAGTGTATAGTATCACGTATCTCTCTCTCCTACGCTCCAGGGAATACAGATCAAGGGCCTTCAGGCCTACAGGAAAATTTTCTTTCTTATTGAGATGAAAGGAAATAGGTAACAACACCCAACTATTAAGAAAATAGAAAATTTAGATAGGTGTGTTTTCATGTACTTATACATGTATATACAGTGTGACCTGAATGTAGGCAGAAGTAACAAGATATACCCGTTTTCTTGCGTATTTGTCAGACAAAAGACGAGAAATCCTACCATTGTTTAAAACAATTACAGGTTTCCATTCCGGTTACCTGGCAGGATGGTAATACCTCCCTGGATGGCTGCTATATACTAACCTCCTACATATATATATATATATATATATATATATATATATATATATATATATATATATATATATATATATATATATATATATATATATATATATATTATTATTATTATTTTTTTTATTAACACATCGGCCGTTTCCCAGCAAGGCAGGGTGGCCGAAAAAAAACTTTCATCATCATTCACTCCATCACTGCTGTCTTGCCAGAGGGGTGCTTTACACTACAGTTATAAAACTGCAACATTAACACCCCTCCTTCAGAGTGCAGACACTGTACTTCCCATCTCCAGGACTCAAGTACGGCCTGCCGGTTTCCCTGAATCCCTTCATAAATGTTACTTTGCTTCCACTCCAACAGCACGTCAAGTATTAAAAACCATTTGTCTCCATTCACTCCTATCAAATACGCTCATGCATGCTTGCTGGAAGTCCAAGCCACTCGCACACAAAACCTCCTTTACCCCCTCCCTCCAACCTTTCCTAGGCCGACCCCTACCCCGCCTTCCCTCCACTACATATTTATACACTCTCGAAGTCATTCTACTTTGTTCCACCCTCTCTACATGTCCAAACCACCTCAACAACCCCTCCTCAGCCCTCTACCTGGAGTCTACCTGGAGAGAATTCCAGGGGTCAACGCCCCCGCGGCCCGGTCTGTGAGCAGGCCTCATGTTGGACCAGAGCCTGATCAACCAGGCTGTTACTGCTGGCCGCACGCAGTCCAACGTACGAACCACAGCCCGGCTGATCAGGTACCGACTTGAGGTGCCTGTCCAGTGCCTGCTTGAAGACAGCCAAGGGCTTGTTGGTAATCCCCCTGATGTATGCTGGGAGGCAGTTGAACAATCTTGGGCCCCTCACACTTATTGTGTTGTCCCTCAACGTGCTAGTGGCACCCCTGCTCTTCATTGGGGGGATGTTACATCGCCTGCCGAGTTTTTTGCTTTCGTACGGAGTGATTTTTGTGTGCAAGTTTGGTACTAAGCCCTCGAGAATTTTCCATGTGTATATAATAATGTATCTCTCCCGCCTGCGTTCTAGAGAGTACAGGTTTAGGAACTTCAAGCGTTCCCAGTAGTTGAGGTGGTTTATCGCACTTATGCGTGCGGTGAAGGTTCTCTGCACATTTTCAAGGTCAGCAATTTCACCCGCCTTGAAAGGTGCAGTTAGTGTGCAGCAATATTCCAGCCTAGATAGAACAAGCGATCTGTAAGTGTCAACATGGGCTTGCATCCCTGGTTTTGAAGGTTCTCATTATCCATCCTGTCTTTTTTCGAGCAGATGCAATTGCTACATTGTTATGGTCCTTGAAGGTGAGATCCTCTGACATGATCACTCCCAGGTCTTTGACATTAGTTTTTCGCTCTATTGTGTGGTTGGAATTAGTTTTGTACTCCGATGAGATTTTAATTTCTTCACGTTTTCCGTATCTGAGTAATTGAAATTTCTCATCATTGAACTTTATATTGTTTTCTGCAGCCCATTTAAAGATTTGGTTTATGTCTGCTTGGAGTCTTGCAGTGTCTTCAACGGTGGACACTGTCATACAGATTCGGGTGTCATCTGCAAAGGAAGACACAGCACTGTGGCTTATATCCCTGTCAATGTCTGATATGAGGATGAGGAATAGGATGGGAGCAAGTACTGTGCCTTGTGGAACAGAGCTTTTCACAGTAGCTGCCTCAGACTTTACTCTGTTGACTACTACTCTTTGTGTTCTACGTGTTAGGAAATTATAGATCCATCTACCAACTTTTCCTGTTATGCCTTTATCACGCATTTTGTGTGCTATTACACCATGGTCACACTTGTCAAAGGCTTTTGCAAAATCTGTATATATAACATCTGCATTCTGTTTATCTTCTAGAGCATCCAGGACCTTGTCGTAGTGGTCCAGTAGTTGGGAAAGACAGGAGCGGCCTGCTCTAAACCCATGCTGTCCTGGGTTGTGCAATTGATGGGTATCAAGATGGGTGGCGATCTTGCTTCTTAGAACCCTTTCAAAGATTTTTATGATATGGGACGTTAGCGCAATTGGTTTGTAGTTCTTTGCTATTGCTTTACTGCCCCCTTTGTGGAGCGGGGCTATGTCTGTTGTTTTTAGTAGCTGCGGGACGATCCCATTGTCCATGCTCCCTCTCCATAGGATGTTAAAAGCATGTGATAGGGGCTTCTTGCAGTTCTTGATGAACACGGAGTTCCATGAGTCTGGGCCTGGAGCGGAGTGCATGGGCATGTCATTTATTGCCTTTTCGAAGTCATTTGGCGTCGTGATGATGTCAGAAAGGCATGCGTCTGTCAAGTTCTGTGGCACTCTCATAAAAAATCATTTAGGTTTTCGATTTTCAGTCTGGTTAGTGGCTCGCTAAAGACTGAGTCATACTGGGATTTAAGTAACTCACTCATTTCCTTGCTGTCATCTGTGTAGGACCCATCCGGTTTAGTAGGGGCCCAATACTGGTTGTTGTTCTCGACTTTGATTTTGCATAGGAAAAGAAATACTTAGGGTTTCTTTCAATTTCATTTATGGCTCTTAGTTCTTCCCGTGTCTCTTGATTCCTATAAAATTCCTTTAGTTTTAATTCGATGTTTGCTATTTCTCTGACTAGTGTCTCCCTACGTATTTCAGAGATATTGGCCTCCTGTAGCCGCTCCGTTATTCTGTGCCTTCGCCTGTATAGGGAGCGCCTCTCTCTTTCTAGTTTGCATCTTCTCCTCCTTTTCCTTAAGGGAATTTGCCTTGAGCAAACCTCAAGTACCACAGATTTAATTTGTTCTAGACATAGGTTGGGATCCGTGATGCTTAGGCAATCTTCCCAGTTTATATCATTTAGGACTTGGTTTACTTGGTCCCACCTTATGTTTTTGTTATTGAAGTTGAATTTGGAGAAAGGTCCCTCACGGCTGATCACATTTTGTTGATCTGGGGCTCCCCGCATGCATGTCTGGACCTCTATTATGTTGTGATCTGAGTATATTGTTTTTGATATGATGACATTTCGTATCAGATCATCATTGTTGGTGAAGATGAGGTCCAGCGTATTCTTTAATCTTGTGGGCTCTACTGTTTGCTGGTTTAAGGTGAACTTGGTGCAGAGATTTAAAAGTTCATGCATGTGTGAATTTTCATCTGAGCTGCCTCCTGGTGTTATCTCTGCTACCACATTGTTTGCAATGTTCCTCCATTTTAGGTGCCTGAGGTTGAAATCCCCAGTAGCAAGATGTTGGGGGCAGGAGCTGGAAGATTTTCCAGACAGTGGTCAATTTTCAGAAGCTGTTCCTGGAATTGTTGGGACGTTGCATCCGGGGGCTTGTAGACAACCACGATGACCAGGTTTTGATTCTCGACCTTTATTGCTAATACTTCAACTACATCAGTTGAGGCATTTAGTAGTTCTGAACATATAAGTGACTATGATATACAGGCCAACCCCCCCTTTTTGCCTGTTCACTCTGTCACACCTGTATAGGTTGTAGCCCGGATCCATATTACATTGTCCAAGTGATCTCTTATGTGGGTCTCTGTGAAACTGCAAACATGGCATTTGACTCTGTAAGCAGTCCACGAATGTAAGGTACCTTGTTGTTTGTTGCTGGCTTTAGACCCTGTATATTAGCAAAGATGAATGTAGTTGGATTGGTGGTATTGGTGGTATGGGGGGGTCTTTTTTCCTGGCTCTAATCTGTTGTAATGGAGTGAAGGCCACTGACTGTGATTCCACTCAGAAATGATTGCAGTTGGTGTACAATTTCTGTCATTTCTGCCAGTTTTTTTTCCTTCCTGGCACTAAAAACCTCTCTTTCCGGTGGCTGTGGCTACCCTGATTTTGCCATGGTCTGGATGTTCTGTGTCGCCTCGTACCCTTTAGGTGGTATGCCTGGCAATATAGTTATAGCACTGTCTTTCCTGAATTGATGTGTGGCACATTTCAGGGTGGAAAAACTTACAGGACGGGAGGTTGCATTTGCCTGTTTTCATATGGGAACGGCATTTTCTGGGGTGATCATAATTGCATGTCCCATCTGCTTTCCCAGATTTTCCATGCCTGTAGATACCAAGTGCATAATATTCACATAGGCCTGGTTTCCGTTTGCCCTGTTTTTTTGTGACTGTGTTCCCCATTGGTGGGTGCGTTCCTGTCTCATGTCTGTCTTCGTTACTAGTGCTAACAATGGAGCCTTCAACTGTTTCCGGTAATTTATCTTCAGTATTTCCCTGGGCATCCCCTTGTTTACTATCTACCGTGGTATTGCTAGTTTGTACCACTGTTTGGTGTGTGTCCTTGTCTACACCTGTTTCCCCGTCATTTATTTCACTAGAGCAACTGTCCCTCTTCAGGTCACCATCATTTATTTCTCCATTCTTAAAAATATTGGGTATCATTTCAACATCTGTACCAGGGGCGGTAGCATCATCTGGCCCTGATTTTTTACTGTCCCAACTGTTATAGAAAGCTGTCATGTTTTTTTATGAAGTCCGATTTGGTGTTGTCATCTTTTAATATCGATGTGGTTTTATTCCACAGTTCGGTCTCATTTGGACATACCCAAAAACACTTCCCTTGTTTAATATCTCTTGTGGTATAGTCTTGAATGCCTACACAAGGGGCGTGGCAGCATTTACCACAAAAGATGCATGTAATCCATGCAGAGGAACGTTTACTTGTTTGGTTGCATATTACAAAGGGTTTCATGATTGATTTTTTGTTGGTTGCTTTACTGTATATTCTGCTAATAGGTTCCCTGAAGTGGTGATCCGTCTATTTGTATCGTATCTATTTTATTTGCATGTGTAAGTGTTTGGACAATCTTATCGTAAAAGTTATTCTTACTGTTATTGTTTGGTGTTTGATAAGGTCCTCTAAAACTCCGTCCGCTTATTGAATCCGGACTCGGATACCAGTTTTGAATCCAGTCAATGGTTCCCTTATTTCTTGGATCTGACGAGATCCAGTGTCACTTATTTAAAGAATCCTGTAGGGATTGTCTGTTACGCGAGACAGATCACTGGAAGATGATTAAACAGAGTAATAATAATGATCGGTATGGTACAAAGTATAACTTGCGTGTTGGAGATAAAAACCGGTCCTTCTGGCAGCTCCTACTGTACGGCGGCCGTACCTCTGGCACCCTGGTTTACCTCTGGCACCCTGTTTACTTCTTGCACCCTGGTAAACTCACCCCGCTTTAACACCTGGGTTTCCGTGCACTTATGGTTCACTCTACTGGTTTAGATTTTGTTTTTGTTTTCCTACACCACAACACTGCTGGTTTTTCCTATGATGACTGGAAGATATACGGACTTATGTTAGTGAAATCGTTCACTGACAACTCACAACTCGGCACTGTTTATCGTATTTTTCAGCTGGACAAATTACGTATTTCCTCAGGATTGTGCCCCTTTTCGTATTTCATAAATTTTTATATCAATGTAATCACTAGATTTTGGTCAGGTATACTAACAGTTTAAAAATATCAATACACGGACTTGCGTGTTAAGGACCCGAGGCCGCTGGCAACCGATTTCAAACACGAAACTCGTTAGGCCTACACTTCCGCCTTTGTTTTCACTTTAACATCTATTAACTTGTCTGTATACTATGGCACCACTGATATATTCACATCAGATCTATCTTCACCCTATTTTCAGGAGACTTTCCTTCCTCTGACAAATAAACGTTCTGTTTTGTTATTTCACACGGCACTTAAGTTCCCCTCTGGCTTTATGGCACTATGTTCTGGCACACTAATTCCCTTGTTTTTGTCTCTGTATAACTGTTTTCTGCCTGGTTTGTTGCGAGCACTGGAGGGATGTACCTCATAAGATCACTGGCACAGTTTTAAGGTTCTAGCACGTAGATGAGACCGCTAAAAACACGAAAAAACACGTAACAAGACGGACGCGTGTATAGGCCTCGGCCTGGATAATAGTCTTGGTAATCCCGCACCTCCTCCTAATTTCCACATTACGAATTCGCTGCATTATATTCACACCACACATTGATCTCAGACATGACATCTCTATTGCCTCCAGCCTTCTCCTTGTTGCAACATTCACCACCCATGCTTCACACCCATATAAGAGTGTTGTTATAACTATTCTCTCATACATTTCCCTCTTTGCTTCCACGGACAAAGTTCTTTGTCTCCACAGACTCCTAAGTGCACCACTAACCCTTTTACTCTCATCAATTCTATGCTTTTTGCTGATGACACTGTGCTTTTGGGAGATTCTGAAGAGAAGTTGCAGAGGTTGGTGGATGAATTTGGTAGGGTATGTAAAAGAAGGAAATTGAAAGTGAATATAGGAAAGAGTAATGTGATGAGGATAACAAAAAGATTAGGTGATGAAAGATTGGATATCAGATTGGAGGGAGAGAGTATGGGATGTGAATGTATTCAGATATTTAGGGGTGGACGTGTCAAGCAGAGGGTCTATGAAGGATGAGGTGAATCATAGAAATATATATATATATATATATATATATATATATATATATATATATATATATATATATATATATGTCGTGCCGATTAGGTAAAACTTGCGATTTTGGCTTAAATAGCAACGCTCACCTTGCCAATAAGACAAGTGAAAATTTTGTATGCAATAATTTCGCCAAAATCATTCTGAACATAACGAAAAATATATTTCATTGTGTTTGTTTATTATTAAATTAATGTTAAAGTATCTAAA
>WNWK01017202.1:0-42969 GCA_009830355.1 Cherax destructor | reverse complement strand
GTAACACCACAACATCAGTAACACCTCACAACATCAGTAACACCCACAACATCAGTAACACCACAACATCAGTAACACCCACAACATCAGTGAACCACAACATCAGTTAACACACTACACACATCAGTAACACCCACATCAGTAACCCAAACATCAGTAACACCTACAACATCAGTAACACCAACATCAGTAACACCCCACAACATAGAGTACACACAACATCAGTAACACCCCACAACATCAGTAACACCCCACAACATCAGTAACACCCCACAACATCAGTAACACCCACAACATCAGTAACACCCCACAACATCAGTAACACCCTACAACATCAGTAACACCCCACAACATCAGTAACACCCCACAACATCAGTAACACCCACAACACGAAAATCAGTACCCACAACATCAGTAACACCCACAACATCAGTAACACCCACAACATCAGTAACACCCACAACATCAGTAACACCCACAACATCAGATAACCCACAACATCAGTAACACCCACAACATCAGTAACACCCCACAACATCAGTAACACCCACAACATCAGTAACACACCACAACATCAGTAACACCCCACATCAGTAACACCCCACAACATCAGTAACACCCCACAACATCAGTAACACCATACAACATCAGTAACACCCAACAACATCAGCAACACCCCCACAACATCAGTAACACCCCACAACATCAGTAACAACCCACAACATCAGTAACACCACAACATCAGTAACACACCACATCAGTAACACCATACATCAGTAACAACCCACAACATCAGTAACACCCAACAACATCAGTAACACCCACAACATCAGTAACACCCTCAACAACAGTAACACCACATCGTACAACATCAGTAACACCCCACAACATCAGTAACACCCCACATCAGTAACACCCCACAACATCAGTAACACCCACAACATCAGTAACACCCACAACATCAGTAACACCCACAACATCAGTAACACCCACAACATCAGTAACACCCACAACATCAGTAACACCCACAACATCAGTAACACCCACAACATCAGTAACACCCCACAACATCAGTAACACCCACAACATCAGTAACACCCACAACATCAGTAACACCACATCAGTACAACAACATCATAACACCACAACATCAGTAACACCACAACATCAGTAATCATCCACAATTCAGTAATTCCACAATCATCAGTATACTGACATACTTGGTAAACCAAAATTCAATGTCTTCCACAAATCAGTAACTGTCAAACAGCCGGTAACACACAACTCAGTAACACCCAACATCAGTCATCGAACTCAGTTAACCACATCATCAGTAAGACCTTCCAACATCAGTACACACCACAACATCTGTAGTTATGCTCAATTTATCATTATAATAGTCTTCAAATAGTCACCACAAATCTGTAACACATCATTGTAACACTGTATAAAAAGTAATATGTATAATAGTACTTCACAAGCATCGATAACAGCTTCAAATAGTTGTATAATAGTCTTGCATAATCAGTAAACAAAATAGTCACATAATATCTTAGTAATAGTCGTAATAGTATCTAGTAAATAGTCTTCTATAACAGTCGTATAAAGTCTTGTAAACTAAATAGTCACCATCAAAGTCATTTAAATAGTCTTGTATAATAGTCTTGTATAATAGTCTTGTATAATAGTATTGTATAATAGTACTCATAAATCTTGTATAATCAGTCTTGTATAATAGTCTTGCATAATAGTATTGTATAATAGATCTGTATAAAAAGTCATTTATAATAGTCTGTATAATAGTCTTCTATAAAGTCTTGTATAATAGTCTTGTATAATAGTCTTGTATATAGTCTTGTATAATAGTCTTGTATAACAGCCGTGTATAAATGTCTTGCATAATAGTCCTTTATAATAGTCTTGTATGATAGTATTGTATAATAGTCTTGTATAAAGTCTTGTATAATAGTCTTGTATAATAGTCTTGTATAACAGTCTTTCATAATAGTCTTGTATAATTCAAGTCTTGTATAATAGTCTTGTATAATAGTCTTGTATAATAGTCTTGTATAATAGTCTTGTATAATAGTCTTGTATAATAGTCTTGTATAATAGTCTTGTATAATAGTCTTGTATAATAGTCTTGTATAATAGTCTTGTATAATAGTCTTGTATAAAGTCTTGTATAATCAGTCTTGTATAATAGTCTTGTATAATAGTCTTGTATAGATAATAGTTTTAATAGTCTTGTATAATAGTCTTGTATAATAGTCTTGTATAACAGTCTTGTATAATAGTCTTGTATAATAAAGTCTTGTATAAAGTCTTGTATAATAGTCTTGTATAATAGTCTTGTATAATAGTCTTGTATAATAGTCTTGTATAATAGTCTTGTATAATAGTCTTGTATAATAGTCTTGTATAATAGTCTTGTATAATAGTCTTGTATAATAGTCTTGTATAACAGTCTTGTATAACAGTCTTGTATAACAGTCTTGTATAATAGTCTTGTATAATAGTCTTGTATAATAGTCTTGTATAATAGTATTGTATAATAGTCTTGTATAACAGTCTTGTATAATAGTCTTGTATAATAGTCTTGTATAATAGTCTTGTATAATAGTCTTGTATAATAGTCTTGTATCATAGTATAGTGGGTATGGTGACACTTCCTGGAGTCTACCTGAAGGGCATTCCGGGGATCAACGCCCCCGCGGCCCGGTCCATGACCAGGCCTCCTGGTTGATCAGGGCCTGATCAACCAGGCTGTTACTGCTGGCCGCACGTAGTCCAACGTACGAACCACAGCCCGGCTGATCTGGCACTGACTTTAGGTATCTGTCCAGCTCTTTCTTGAAGACAACCAGGGGTCTATTGGTAATTTCCCTTATGGCTGGTGGGAGGCTGTTGAACAGTCTTGGGCCCCGGAAACTTACTGTGTTGTCTCTTAGTGTACCAGTGGCGCCCCTACTTTTCACTGGATGTTGCATCGCCTGTCAAGTCTTTTGCTTTCGTAGGGAGTGATTTCTGTGTGAAGGTTAGGGACCAGCCGCTCCAGAATCTTCCAGGTGTAGATTATGATATATCTCTCTCGCCTGCGCTCCAGTGAGTACAAGTCAAGTGCTTCCAGGCGTTCCCAGTAGTTAAGGTGTTTTATGGAACTTATACGTGCCATAAAGGTTCTCTGTACATTCTCTAGATCTGCAATTTCACCTGCCTTGAATGGGGTTGTTAACACAGTATTCCAGCCTAGAGAGAACAAGTGATTTAAAAAGGATCATCATTGGCTTGGCATCTCTTGTCTTGAATGTTCTCATTATCCATCCTATGTGATAGTGGCATTGTTGTGGTCCTTGAAGGTGAGATCTTCGGACATTACCTCTCCCAGGTCCTTCACATTACTTTTCCGCTCTATTGTGTGATTAGAGTTTGTAGTATACTCAGTCCTAGCTATTATTCCTCCTCATGATGGGTATGGTAGCACTCATGGTGGGTATAGCAGCACTCATAGTGGGTATGGTGGCACTCATGGTGGGTATGGTGGCACTCATGGTGGATATAGCAGCACTCATCATGGGTATGGTGGCACTCATGGTGGGTATGGTAGCACTCATGGTGGGTATGGTAGCACTCCTTACGGGTATGGTAGTACTCATGGTGGGTATGGCAACACTCATGGTATGTATGGTGGCACTCATGGTGGGTATAGTGGCACTCATGGTGGGTATGGTGGCATTCATGATGGGTATGGCAGCATGGCACTCATAGTGGGTGTGGCAGCATGGCACTCATGGAGGGTATGGCAGCATGGCACTCATAGTGGGTATGGCAGCACTCATTGTGGGTATGGTGGCACTCATGGTTTGTACGGTGGCACTCATGGTGGATATGGCAGCATGGCACTCATGGTGGGTATGGCAGCATGGCACTCATGATGGGTATAGCAGCATGGCACTCATGGTAGGTATGGTAGCATGGAACTCATGGTGGGTATGGTGGCTCTCATGGTGGATATGGAAGCATGGCACTCATGATGGATATGGCAGCATGGTACTCATGGTGGCTATGGCAGCATGGCACTCATTGTTGGTATGGCAGTATGGCACTCATGGTAGGTATGGCAGAATGGCACACATGGTGGTATGGCAGTATGGCACTCATGGTGGATATGGTGGCACTCATGGTGGTTATGGCAGCATGACACTCACGGTAAGTATGGCACCCCCTCCCCCACCACCAGCGCCTCGACCACCCAATCATCTGAAGAAATATTTCTCGTTTTTTAATACATGAAAAAAACGAGTCGACGGAGAAATTGAGAAGATGAAATTTTTGGAAACTGAAGAAGCCTATTTTCAATTTTTGATAAGGCAGAGAGAAATTGAAAACATCTGAATATATAATATAATTTAATATATATATTTATATATATATATATATATATATATATATATATATATATATATATATATATATATATATATATATATATATATATATATATATATATATATATATATATATATATAATAATTGTTATATATTTGAAATGTATACTTTAAGATTAAATGTAGGTGTTTTGTGAACAAATTTAAATATGGATCAGTCTGTATTTTTTCTCTCTCTCTCTATTCCACCTCCCTCCCTCCAACCACACTCCTAAAATTGACGTGAATGGAACGTCACAAGGTCTTGCACTCTCTCACTTTCTCTCTCTCTTTCACTTTTGCCTTACCTTCACTCATTTCTTTCACCTCTCACCTTTCCTCACTCTCTTTCTCTCTCTCTCTCTCTCTCTCTCTCTCTCTCTCTCTCTCTCTCTCTCTCTCTCTCTCTCTCTCTCTCTCTCTCTCTCTCTCTCTCTCTCATTATCGCCCACAGTGACAGACTACCTAACTTTACCTGGCTCTTCGTAAATCTGAGTGACTCACTCTACTGAACACTCATTCTGCCTGACTCTGACTCTACCTAACTTTAAATAGCTACAGCTAATTTTCTCTCAGTAACTCTACGTGACTGGCTTTCGCTGAGTTGCTCTAACTCTACGTGACTCTGCAGGTGACGTGGATGAAGAGAGACGAGGATCAGCTGCTGACGGCTGGGGGTCAGGTGTACTCCTCCGAGGCCAGGTACTCCGTCGCCCACGTCAGACACCAGAAGGTGAGTACCCATGCCTGCGCCCATGATCTTATACCTGGTCCACACCCCGGGTCCACAACCCTCACACTTACACCCCACACCCATACCTCACGCCCACACCGCACACCCCATCAAAACAACCATGTGGACAATCACACTTCCATACATATGTACAATCACACACACACACACACACACACACTGGGAATAATAGCATAAAATACAGTCTGAAAAAATTTCTTCATTAACGTAGGACAACTCAGAACAGGTGACGTTAAACAAAAGTGTCACAGAAAGAGACAAAAGCGGTGAGATATGCAAGTGTTATGGTGGGGAAATCTGTAAATGTGAAACATGTAAACAGCCTCACACAGGAAAAAAAATCCAATATGTTGCGTCAGAAACAGTGTCGTTTTGACAAAGAATTCAGGTAATTTCACCCTGAGATGTGCAAATCATCACTAGACCAGAAAATGTTGCGACACTGGTCGCCCAAAATTGTACGTGAAAAGGATATAACAAAAGTAGATATCAAGACAAGGAACGCATGGTAAACAAAAATCCTTTTTTTAGGCTGCTAGAGAAATAATCGAGAAGGTAAAAAATAGTAAAAGAAAGTACGGACATAGATGGCAGAGAAGACGACAAACCAGTCTTTCAAATACCAGGATCGAACCTACAACAAATTACAATATAACCAGTGTTGGAGAAATATCAGGGACCAGGTGGAGTCTGAACCCATGGCAAACGAATCCTAAAACTCACAGAACAGTGTGTTAACAACTAGTCCAGCTGGCTCAAAAGGCTCCATCCACTCTGTGATTCGTTTGCAATCGTGTGATTAAGGTTTCGTGTGTCAGTGGTGGAGGGGACACAGGTTTGTACAGTGTCACACTGTACAATTAACAAAGTCCAGTAATCCAAACATCCCAAATTGGTAAGCCTCCTTCCCTCTTCGTTAAATAACAAATCTAACTAAGTGAGTTCCTAACAGACGCAACTGCAGCGTTCACAGGAACACAAACAATGCATGTTCTAGACAGTAAAATATAGGTACAAACTACAATATATGAGAGACTCACTATGTTGTACGAAACTTATATATATATATATATATATATATATATATATATATATATATATATATATATATATATATATATATATATATATATATATATATTATATATATCGTGCCGATTAGGTAAAACTGGTCAATTAGCAAGAACTCATCTAAAATTAAGTCCTTTCTAAAATTTTCTCTTATACGTTTAAAGATATTTTTTTCATTTATGTTAATGTAAGAATTTATAATTTTGTACCAAGAAAAACTTTGAAAACCTACCTAACCTTATTACAACCAGCGCAATTTAATTTAGCCTAACCCAACTAAATATATTTTAGATACGTTAACATTAATTTAATAATAAACAAACACAAGTATATTTTCGTATGTTCAGAATGATTTGCCAAAATTATTCTAAAATTTTCACTGTCTTAATGGCAAGAAGAGCGTTGCTATTTAAGCCAAAATCGCAGTTTACCTAATCGCAGACATATATATATATATATATAAATAATATTATATTTATCATGATATTATGTTCATGATATGATATATTGCCAGAAATTATATAGTCATATCCCCAAATTTGCTCAGCTCTGTCTTAGTATGGATCAAGCAAGGCAGCGTATGCTATTCGTCAGGATGCCATATAATCGCAAGTTTTACCTATCTCATCGCCGTTCACTGACATATTATTAATCATACTATTATATAGAGTGAATATCATGGATCGATATATACTATATATATATATATATATATATATATATTATATATATATATATATATATATATAAATATTGGCGCCCAGCTCTCGCTAGACGTTGATCCAAGGCAGGCAGCTTTCAGGCAGGTGGCTTACAGCTTTTCATCTCATCCCCTTCATGACCAACTCATGGCACGTGTAAGGAAGATGGAATTTGGACGTTAACTCAACATTGACTTACTGGGAAGCAACTGAGGCTAAATAAAAAGTTTGCTTTGAACCAACATTTAACTGCTGCACAGTTCTGGTCACCGTATTACAGAATGGATATAAATGCTCTGGAAATCTTGCCTATGAGGATAGACTGAGGGCCGTGAATCTGCACTCTCTAGAAAGGCGTAGAATTAGGGGAGATATGATTGAGGTGTATAAATGGAAAACAGGAATAAATAAAGGGGATATAGGAAAGCACTGGTATGGTAATAGAGTTGTGGATGATTGGAACAAACTCCCGAGTACCGTCATAGAAGCTAAGACGTTGTGTAGTTTTAAAAATAGGTTAGATAAATACATGAGTGGGTGTGGGTGGGTTCACACCCACCTGACTAGCTTGTGCTACTAGGTCAGATGCCGTACTAATTCCTTAAGTGGAAGTGACCTGACTACCTGGAGTTTACCTGGAAAGGGTTAACTCCAGGTGGTCAGGTCTAAGCAGGGGAGTGATGGACCTGCCTTGCATGGGTCAGTAGGCCTGCTGCAGTGTTTCTTTTTTCTTATGTTCTAAATATGAAAATACACTAAACTTGATCTTGACGAACAATGAGGAACTTTTCCAAGTCATGACAATCTCGTACACACTTTACTCGGAACACATCCTTACTGAAGTACAGACAAACATAAATACAGAGAACGTAAGAAAGATCCCAATGTGTTGAGATGTTCAGTAAATTTATCTGGGAAACCGAGTTAAGAATCGTCAACCCAGACCGGTACACGAAAGCCTACGAGATCAGTATAAAATATGTTCCTGCTGATGAAGTCTACAAGAAGGTGAGATGTTGAAAGAGAACGTAGAAGAATCTACAGAAGAAGTAAAACATGTTTCTAAACTGCTTGACAACTAACATACGTCACAACAGAAGAATGATAATATACCGAGAGAGAGAGATTATCAATATAGAATAGACTCAAACATTAATAATAAAAAAGGAAGAAGCCCAAAAGGAACAAAAATGTTCGGCAAATAGGAAAAAATCTAAATATTTCTACGCGTTCGTAAAATCCATACAAAAAAAAAAGAATTAGTCCACTGCTGGCAGGAGATTCATACACCTGTGATGGAAATTATTTGAATAAAATTCTGAGAGAAGTGTATGAATCACTGTTCAGCGATGCATTAAACTACACGAAAATTGAGAATCCCATCCTACAGATCATATATCTGACATTAACTCAGATCCCTCAGATTTCGGGAAAACAAATGAAAGACTTGTCCACACACGCAGCTCCTCTGTCTGATTCATAAAACTCTTCATTCATAAAGAAGCGCAAAATAACAATATCACGAGCACTCGGCAATCTTTCAAGAAGAGCTTACGTCAACTTGAAATAGAAAAGCCCTTAAAAAGTACAGACTTAAGCTCCTCTACAAAAAGTAAGTAGTAGAGCTCTGGCAGAAAAATAGTCCAGTGCCACAAACATCACGTATCATTCAAGTCTTTGAGAGGGTGTCGAGATGCTAGATTACAAATTTTACGAAAAGACAACATGGATTTAGAGCGGGGAAGATCATGTTTGCCACGACTGCTAGATTTTTATGACACAATTATGGAGTTTTTGGAAGACTCGCTAAACGCAGTTTGATCTGCAGACTTCATGAAGGCTCCTGACGAATGTCATCATGGAGTGACAGAAAGTAAAATAAGGTCGCCAGGTATAACAGGGAAAGTACAAAAATGGATATTCAATTTTCTAACGAATAGAAAACAAAGAATAGTATTTAAGGAAAATCTGGCCTCAACAAAGTCAAAAGTTCAGTAGCCGAGTCACAGTCCTGCTAAGTTTACTGTTTCTCATCCTCATAACAAACATTGGAAAAAATATTATCTACAGCTTCATCATCCCTTGCGGATGATATCAAAATAAACAGGAAATTATCATCACAAGAAGACACGGAAATAGTGCAAGTAGATGTCATCACAGTCGACCAACAGACAACGGATAATAATGTGATGTTCAGTGGTGACAAATTCCAACTGCTCAGATATGGAATGATGAAGAAGCCAAAAGAATCACTGGAGGAAAAACACAGGAGGAAAATGTGAAAGCCTTTGATATAATAATGTCAGATGCCAGATGATAAGGTGGATGATAAGAACTTTCAAAACAAGAGAAGTAATGCTATTGGTGACACTATTGAGATTACTTGTGCTCTCAAGTATAGAATATTGTTCGGTGTAGACGGCTCCGTACAAAGATTGTTTACTGTCTATATCAATAAAGTTTTGAAACTACCTGGAAGAATAGGGAGATACCTGAGTGTTTATGTATGGATGATAATTGAGGGTCTAGTACAAATGTACACACTACCATTACAACGTACTGAAGCGAGATATTAGGGAAGAAGAATAAAATAAATCCAGTAAAAAGAAGGGAAGCTATGGGCACAATAAGAGAGCATAGTATCAATATCCGTAGTCAAAGACTATCCAACTTGCAGCAGATATGAGAAACATTGCCTGAACAATTGTAAAAATCTTCAGAAGGAAAGAGGATCCCTACCTCCACCAAGTACGAGATCAACCAGGCTGTAATGGATATGAAGGCCGCGGCCGTTAACAGTAACAGCCTGGATGAGCAGGCAATCAACAGAAAAGACTAGTCCAAGGCCGGACGGTAAAGGGGGTAGAAAAAAAATCAAACTGGTCACAGGTATATAACAGGTATGTCACACACAGACACGTACGACAATGATATCACTGTCAGTAAAGGTAAAGGTGATGTAGCTGACTAGTCGTGAGATGATATGACAACCCTTGACCTTCTCACATACTACAGACATCAAGGAACTCACCTTGATGTCTGTAGAATAAGAACTGACAAGGGAGTATCACGGGTGTAAAAATAAATCTGAATTCTGTAATGATACATTAGTTAAGAGAAACCTATCAAAGTAGAAGTTAGCTTTTAAGATTTTGCTGTTACTGCGGCTGGTATATTGTGAGTTCTATATCCGTGTCTTTGATGCGATGTATATTGAGCCTGGATACAAATCCTGGACATGGGCCACGCTTGTCTGGTTACTTGTTGGTCAACCAAGCTGTTACTGATGGCTCACAGGCCTTTGACGAAGATACTGATCGAGTTTCCTTTTGAAGACTTCAACACTTGTCCTGGCAGTATCTTTGTTATATTCTGGTAGAATGTTGAATAGTCTCGGCCCTCACACAATGTTCATTTAGTGTACCTTGGGTACAATAAGTAAACATTTCATATCTTTCAATTCTGTACACGTTCCAGTAATTTAAATGCATTATTGGCTCAATACAAGCTGAAAATGATTTATGTAACTGCTTCTGATATCTTTCCTGGCCTGAACGGCGCCGTCAACACCGAACACAACTCCAGTCGAGAAAACAGAAGCAATTTGGACTGCGTCATTATTGGCCACATTTCTCTAGTTTTGAAATTTCTCACTATTCACCCCGACATTTGTCTTGCATTCACAACATTTGTCTTGTTATATTCTGCAAAGAATAACTCTGCCAACATTATCACACCTAAGGTTCTATACGTGTTGTTTACATCCTGCTTGATGGTCATCCTGTGTTTTGTATCAATTATGTTTATTGTCAGTTTTTCTTTATTTTCATATTTGAGTAACTGAAAATTTTCAGTACTAAACTCCATGTTATTCTGTCTTGCCCACTGGAAGACTTTGCTTAAATCCTCTTACATTTTTGACGGTGTCTTATACTGAGGAAACCTTCATGTTTATTTTCGGGTCATCCGCAAATGATGGTACGAAATTGTAGTGAGTGGTTTAAGTGTTTTTATCCATATCTGCTATGAGGGTGAGAAACAGCAAAGGTCAAAGGAGCCAGGATCCTGCCCTGTGGGTAGTAAGCACTTTATACTGCTAAAACTAGATTTTGTCTTTACTGCTGCTGTTACTACTACTACTACTACTACTACTACTACTGTTTATGTTATGTTTACCACTAAATTAAATACATATCTGCCTACTCTTCCCTTGTACCATTTGACCGCATTTTATGTACTATCTCTCCATGATCGCATTTCTCGAATGCCTTCGCAAAAAAGTCCCACAAACCAGGCTCTAAAAAGCTTATTAACAGGCGCCTACTTAAGTATATACTATCTGCTACAAGCAAGTTTAGGACACTTGCTCGAAATTTCTGGTCTCTAATTATTACTAATAAAAAAAAATTAACAGATTAAAAAAAACAAGTAAATATAAACCATCCAAAGGTTAAATGGTAAAAGGATTGAGAAAGAGAAAAAAGACTTTTTCAACAGAATAAAAAAGCCGGACCCACCAGTCAAATGATTTATCAGCGCAACGAACACAGGTAAGATAATACCAACCCAAAACTGAGCGGAAAAAAATACAACAGAGAAAGATGAACAAATTTACATTTGACATTCAGGTAAAGATGGAGTAATTTCAGGGGAAAAAAACTTAAGAGCATTGATACATTTACAACCAGAAGAAACATGATGTATTTATTTCCCTCAAAAAGTAGATAATACATTCTCCTCTGTAAGTGACTGAAGAAGTCTACAGTGTGGGCGAAACGTCGCAACAATAAAGAAACCCAACTGTCGCACATGTGTCTTATCAACTTGTCAGTATTTTATATCATTATCAACATGATATATCAAGTCTAACTGAAATATCAGTTAGAAAAATAATAAATTAAGTAGCTCTTAAGGGAAATTATGTAGCTCTTAAGCGAAATTATGTAGCTCTTAAGGGAAATTATGTAGCTCTTAAGGGAAATTATGTAGCTCTTAAGGGAAATTATGTAGCTCTTAAGGGAAATTATGTAGCTCTTAAGGGAAATTATGTAGCTCTTAAGGGAAATTATGTAGCTCTTAAGGGAAATTATGTAGCTCTTAAGGGAAATTATGTAGCTCTTAAGGGAAATTATGTAGCTCTTAAGGGAAATTAAGTAGCTCTTAAGGGAAATTATGTAGCTCTTAAGGGAAATTATGTAGCTCTGAAGGGAAATTATGTAGAGCTCTTAAGGGAAATTATGTAGAGCTCTTAAGGGAAATTATGTAGAGCTCTTAAGGGAAATTATGTAGCACTTAAGGAAAATTATGTAGCTCTTAAGGGAAATTATGTAGCTCTTAAGGGAAATTATGTAGCTCTTAAGGGAAATTATGTAGCACTTAAGGGAAATTTTGTAGCTCTTAAGGGAAATTATGTAGCTCTTAAGGGAAATTATGTAGCTCTTAAGGGAAATTATGTAGCTCTTAAGGGAAATTATGTAGCTCTTAAGGGAAATTATGTAGAGCTCTTAAGGGAAATTATGTAGCTCTTAAGGGAAATTATGTAGCTCTTAAGGGAAATTATGTAGCTCTTAAGGGAAATTATGTAGCTCTTAAGGGAAATTATGTAGCTCTTAAGGAAATATGTAGCTCTTAAGGGAAATAATGTACTCTTAAGGAAATTATGTAGCTCTTAAGGAAATATATGTACTCTTAAGGAAATTATGTAGCTCTTAAGGGAAATTATGTAGCTCTTAAGGGAAATTATGTAGCTCTTAAGGGAAATTATGTAGCTCTTAAGGGAAATAATATACTTCTTAAGGGAAATTATGTAGCTCTTAAGGGAAATTATGTAGCTCTTAAGGAAAATTAGATAATATGTAAGACATTAGTTTGAGTTGTTGTTAGTTAAATGAGGAAATATACTTAATGTCGAGTCTTACCGAGAAGTAAGACGCGTAAGTGTTAATGAATATAAATGATCCAGAATATGTGAGTAAGATGAGTGACGGTCCCCAGAATATGTGAGTAAGATGAGTGACGGTCCCCAGAATATGTGAGTAAGATGAGTGACGGTCCCCAGAATATGTGAGTAAGATGAGTGACGGTCCCCAGAATATGTGAGTAAGATGAGTGACGGTCCCCAGAATATGTGAGTAAGATGAGTGACGGTCCCCAGAATATGTGAGTAAGATGAGTGACGGTCCCCAGAACATGTGAGTAAGATGAATGACGGTCCCCAGAATATGTGAGTAAGATGAGTGACGGTCCCCAGAATATGTGAGTAAGATGAGTGACGATCCCCAGAATATGTGAGTAAGATGAGTGACGGTCCCCAGAATATGTGAGTAAGATGAGTGACGGTCCCCAGAATATGTGAGTAAGATGAGTGACGGTC
This sequence comes from Cherax destructor, assembly GCA_009830355.1. NCBI lineage: Eukaryota > Metazoa > Arthropoda > Malacostraca > Decapoda > Parastacidae > Cherax > Cherax destructor. The sequence continues at coordinate 29,643 of WNWK01017202.1, read as the reverse complement.
CCCAGAACATGTGAGTAAGATGAGTGACGGTCCCCAGAATATGTGAGTAAGATGAGTGACGGTCCCCAGAATATGTGAGTAAGATGAGTGACGTCCCCAGAATATGTGAGTAAGATGAGTGACGGTCCCCAGAATATGTGAGTAAGATGAGTGACGGTCCCCAGAATATGTGAGTAAGATGAGTGACGGTCCCCAGAATATGTGAGTAAGATGAGTGACGGTCCCCAGAATATGTGAGTAAGATGAGTGACGGTCCCCAGAATATGTGAGTAAGATGAGTGACGTCCCCAGAATATGTGAGTAAGATGAGTGACGGTCCCCAGAATATGTGAGTAAGATGAGTGACGGTCCCCAGATATGTGAGTAAGATGAGTGACGGTCCCCAGAATATGTGAGTAAGATGAGTGACGGTCCCCAGAATATGTGAGTAAGATGAGTGACGGTCCCCAGAATATGTGAGTAAGATGAGTGACGGTCCCCAGAATATGTGAGTAAGATGAGTGACGGTCCCCAGAATATGTGAGTAAGATGAGTGACGATCCCAGAATATGTGAGTAAGATGAGTGACGGTCCCCAGAATATGTGAGTAAGATGAGTGACGGTCCCCAGAATATGTGAGTAAGATGAGTGACGGTCCCCAGAATATGTGAGTAAGATGAGTGACGATCCCCAGAATATGTGAGTAAGATGAGTGACGGTCCCCAGATTATGTGAGTAAGATGAGTGACGGTCCCCAGATTATGTGAGTAAGATGAGTGACGGTCCCCAGATTATGTGAGTAAGATGAGTGACGGTCCCCAGATTATGTGAGTAAGATGAGTGACGGTCCCCAGATTATGTGAGTAAGATGAGTGACGGTCCCCAGATTATGTGAGTAAGATGAGTGACGGTCCCCAGATTATGTGAGTAAGATGAGTGACGGTCCCAGATATGTGAGTAAGATGAGTGACGGTCCCCAGATTATGTGAGTAAGATGAGTGACGGTCCCTAGAATATGTGAGTAAGATGAGTGACGGTCCCCAGAATATGTGAGTAAATGAGTGACGGTCCCCAGAATATGTGAGTAAGATGAGTGACGGTCCCCAGAATATGTGAGTAAGATGAGTGACGATCCCTAGAATATGTGAGTAAGATGAGTGACGGTCCCCAGATTATGTGAGTAAGATGAGTGACGGTCCCCAGATTATGTGAGTAAGATGAGTGACGGTCCCAGATTATGTGAGTAAGATGAGTGACGGTCCCAGATTAGTGAGTAAGATGAGTGACGTCCCAGATTATGTGAGTAAGATGAGTGACGGTCCCCAGATTATGTGAGTAAGATGAGTGACGGTCCCCAGATTATGTGAGTAAGATGAGTGACGGTCCCCAGAATATGTGAGTAAGATGAGTGACGGTCCCCAGATTATGTGAGTAAGATGAGTGACGGTCCCCAGAATATGTGAGTAAGATGAGTGACGGTCCCCAGATTAGGTGAGTAAGATGAGTGACGGTCCCCAGAATATGTGAGTAAGATGAGTGACGGTCCCCAGAATATGTGAGTAAGATGAATGACGGTCCCCAGAATATGTGAGTAAGATGAGTGACGGTCCCCAGAATATGTGAGTAAGATGAGTGACGGTCCCCAGAATATGTGAGTAAGATGAGTGACGGTCCCCAGAATATGTGAGTAAGATGAGTGACGGTCCCCAGAATATAATTAATGAACTATTAATGGCAAGTAACCATGAAAATAATCGAATTCTTCAATTATTTTTTCCACTAATCATCACACGCAAAATAAAGTGACTTGAGTCGCTAGTCGTTACAAAAGAATAAATTGTTAGAAAATAATAAATTGTTAGAAAATAATACGTAGTTAGACAATAATCGATTGTTAGAAAAGAGAAAGAAATCACAACATAAATGAACATACTGATTTAGAAATAGCAACAATATTCGACTGGAAATCAAACATGTGTTGAGAGAGGAACGGGAAGAACACGACCTGGAGTGACTGATGAGAAGTCAGCGGGAAGAACATGACCCGGAGTGACTGATGAGAAGTCAGCGAGAAGAACACGACCTGGAGTGACTGATGAGAAGTCAGCGGAAGAACACGACCTGGAGTGACTGATGAGAAGTCAGCGGAAGAACACGACCTGGAGTGACTGATGAGAAGTCAGCGGGAAGAACACGACCTGGAGTGACTGATGAGAAGTCAGCGGGAAGAACACGACCTGGAGTGACTGATGAGAAGTCAGCGGGAAGAACACGACCTGGAGTGACTGATGAGAAGTCAGCGGGAAGAACACGACCTGGAGTGACTGATGAGAAGTCAGCGGGAAGAACACGACCTGGAGTGACTGATGAGAAGTCAGCGGGAAGAACACGACCTGGAGTGACTGATGAGAAGTCAGCGGAAGAACACGACCTGGAGTGACTGATGAGAAGTCAGCGGAAGAACACGACCTGGAGTGACTGATGAGAAGTCAGCGGGAAGAACACGTCCCGGAGTGACTGATGAGAAGTCAGCGGAAGAACACGACCTGGAGTGACTGATGAGAAGTCAGCGGGAAGAACACGACCTGGAGTGACTGATGAGAAGTCAGCGGAAGAACACGACCTGGAGTGACTGATGAGAAGTCAGCGGGAAGAACACGACCTGGAGTGACTGATGAGAAGTCAGCGGGAAGAACACGACCTGGAGTGACTGATGAGAAGTCAGCGGGAAGAACACGACCTGGAGTGACTGATGAGAAGTCAGCGGGAAGAACACGACCTGGAGTGACTGATGAGAAGTCAGCGGGAAGAACACGTCCCGGAGTGACTGATGAGAAGTCAGCGGGAAGAACACGACCTGGAGTGACTGATGAGAAGTCAGCGGGAAGAACACGACCTGGAGTGATTGATGAGAAGTCAGCGGGAAGAACACGACCTGGAGTGACTGATGAGAAGTCAGCGGGAAGAACACGACCTGGAGTGACTGATGAGAAGTCAGCGGGAAGAACACGACCTGGAGTGACTGATGAGAAGTCAGCGGGAAGAACACGACCTGGAGTGACTGATGAGAAGTCAGTACAGTTTATAGGCGGCGGTAGTAGAGTCACCTCTCTTATACAGGTCCTCTTCATCGTGCGATATATAATTTTTTTTTAAATGCGACTGAAAAAGTACATAAAAAATCGAATACCGCCTTGAAAGGACTTCATAGCATACCCAGTTAATTTTTTAATATACTTTTTTTGCAATAGAATTTACAAAAAAAAAATATCCCAGTACAGAGCTTTCCATTGTAGAGAAAAAAAAATTGAAAATAGTATAGAAGGGACAGATACAAATTATTCTGAGAATTCTATAACATGTATAAAAATAGGCATTAAATAATTTATTTTAAATTATCCATAAAATTGAATAAATGAACGTACTGGAGAAGTGAGAATGAGGATATGGAACTTCGAAATAATATATGAAGTTTCCTGACCCAGGGAATATAAAAATATTTAAACGGGCAACAAATAATTAAGTAAATACATCGAGTGAAGAGGAAAAATGTTTTAGAGGGGGAAAAAAAAGTAGGCAAAAGGAAGATGGAACAAATTTGTTTGTCAGGTTTGTTAAAGCGTCAGCTGAGTGACCCTAGAGGGTTTAGCGCTTGCTCCCGATTGCGATGATATTAAACGACACAACAAATCACTGAAGTGGAGAGAAACGTTATAAAATACGGACACCATGAAGAAGGAAAAAAAAAGAGCCACAAGAGCAGTGTAATGCCATCCTTTACTGGCGACGTTTCGCCCACATAGTGAGCGAAAGAAAGGTTCTCATTAACCTGTATTTCTCTCTCTCTTTCCATCACTAAATTGGAGAAGAAATCACATCAAATTCTGAACAACATTAACATCAACTAATTTCATCTCTTGCGTTATTACAAATTGCCTTAAAGTTTTTTCTCTAGTGACGAGCCTCGTACTCCTGGTCTCGTTGAGGAGCCTCGTACTCCTGGTCTCGTTGAGGAGCCTCGTACTCCTGGTCTCGTTGAGGAGCCTCGTACCCTGGTCTCGTTGAGGAGCCTCGTACTCCTGGTCTCGTTGAGGAGCCTCGTACTCCTGGTCTCGTTGAGGAGCCTCGTACTCCTGGTCTCGTTGAGGCTCACCTGGCCTGAGGCCTACTCCTGGTCTCGTTGAGGAGCCTCGTACTCCTGGTCTCGTTGAGGAGCCTCGTACTCCTGGCTGGAGCCTCCTGGTCTCGAGGAGCCTCGTACTCCTGGTCTCGTTGAGGAGCCTCGTACTCCTGGTCTCGTTGAGGAGCCTCGTACTCCTGGTCTCGTTGAGGAGCCTCGTACTCCTGGTCTCGTTGAGGAGCCTCGTACTCCTGGTCTCGTTGAGGAGCCTCGTACTCCTGGTCTGGTTGAGGAGCCTCGTACTCCTGGTCTCGTTGAGGAGCCTCGTACTCCTGGTCTCGTTGAGGAGCCTCGTACTCCTGGTCTCGTTGAGGAGCCTCGTACTCCTGGTCTCGTTGAGGAGCCTCGTACTCCTGGTCTCGTTGAGGAGCCTCGTACTCCTGGTCTCGTTGAGGAGCCTCGTACTCCTGGTCTCGTTGAGGAGCCTCGTACTCCTGGTCTCGTTGAGGAGCCTCGTACTCCTGGTCTCGTTGAGGAGCCTCGTACTCCTGGTCTCGTTGAGGAGCCTCGTACTCCTGGTCTCGTTGAGGAGCCTCGTACTCCTGGTCTCGTTGAGGAGCCTCGTACTCCTGGTCTCGTTGAGGGGCCTCGTACTCCTGTCTGTTGAGGAGCCTCGTACTCCTGGTCTCGTTGAGGAGCCTCGTACTCCTGGTCTGTTGAGGAGCCTCGTACTCCTGGTCTCGTTGTGGAGCCTCGTACTCCTGGTCTCGTTGAGGAGCCTCGTACTCCTGGTCTCGTTGAGGAGCCTCGTACTCCTGGTCTCGTTGAGGAGCCTCGTACTCCTGGTCTCGTTGAGGAGCCTCGTACTCCTGGTCTCGTTGAGGAGCCTCGTACTCCTGGTCTCGTTGAGGAGCCTCGTACTCCTGGTCTCGTTGAGGAGCCTCGTACTCCTGGTCTCGTTGAGGAGCCTCGTACTCCTGGTCTCGTTGAGGAGCCTCGTACTCCTGGTCTGGTTGAGGAGCCTCGTCTCCTGGTCTCGTTGAGGAGCCTCGTACTCCTGGTCTGTTGAGGAGCCTCGTACTCCTGGTCTCGTTGAGGAGCCTCGTACTCCTGGTCTGGTTGAGGAGCCTCGTACTCCTGGTCTCGTTGAGGAGCCTCGTACTCCTGGTCTGGTTGAGGAGCCTCGTACTCCTGGTCTCGTTGAGGAGCCTCGTACTCCTGGTCTCGTTGAGGAGCCTCGTACTCCTGGTCTCGTTGAGGAGCCTCGTACTCCTGGTCTCGTTGAGGAGCCTCGTACTCCTGGTCTCGTTGAGGAGCCTCGTACTCCTGGTCTCGTTGAGGAGCCTCGTACTCCTGGTCTCGTTGAGGAGCCTCGTACTCCTGGTCTCGTTGAGGAGCCTCGTACTCCTGGTCTGGCTGAGGAGCCTCGTACTCCTGGTCTCGTGAGGAGCCTCTACTCCTGGTCTCGTTGAGGAGCCTCGTACTCCTGGTCTCGTTGAGGAGCCCGTACTCCTGGTCTGGTTGATGAGCCTCGTACTCCTGGTCTCGTTGAGGAGCCTCGTACTCCTGGTCTCGTTGAGGAGCCTCGTACTCCTGGTGTCTTGAGGAGCCTCGTACTCCTGGTCTGGTTGAGGAGCCTCGTACTCCTGGTCTGGTTGAGGAGCCTCGTACTCCTGGTCTCGTTGAGGAGCCTCGTACTCCTGGTCTCGTTGAGGAGCCTCGTACTCCTGGTCTCGTTGAGGAGCCTCGTACTCCTGGTCTGGCTGAGGAGCCTCGTACTCCTGGTCTCGTAGCTGAGGAGCCTCGTACTCCTGGTCTTTGAGGAGCCTCGTACTCCTGGTCTCGTTGAGGAGCCTCGTACTCCTGGTCTCGTTGAGGAGCCTCGTACTCCTGGTCTGTTGAGGAGCCTCGTACTCCTGGTCTCGTTGAGGAGCCTCGTACTCCTGGTCTCGTTGAGGAGCCTCGTACTCCTGGTCTGGATGAGGAGCCTCGTACTCCTGGTCTGTTGAGGAGCCTCGTACTCCTGGTCTCGGTTGAGGAGCCTCGTACTCCTGGTCTGGTTGAGGAGCCTCGTACTCCTGGTCTCGTTGAGGAGCCTCGTACTCCTGGTCTCGAGGAGCCTTCCGGAGGAGCCTCGTACTCCTGGTCTCGTTGAGGAGCCTCGTACTCCTGGTCCTCGGTTGGGAGCCTCGTACTCCTGGTCTCGTTGAGGAGCCTCGTACTCCTGGTCTCGTTGAGGAGCCTCGTACTCCTGGTCTCTTTGGAGCCTCGTACTCCTGGTCTCGTTGAGGAGCCTCGTACTCCTGGTCTCGTTGAGGAGCCTCGTACTCCTGGTCTCGTTGAGGAGCCACGTACTCCTGGTCTGGTTGATTAGCCTCGTACTCCTGGTCTCGTTGAGGAGCCTCGTACTCCTGATCTCGTTGAGGAGCCTCGTACTCCTGGTGTCTTTGAGGAGCCTCGTACTCCTGGTCTGGTTGAGGAGCCTCGTACTCCTGGTCTGGTTGAGGAGCCTCGTACTCCTGGTCTGGTTGAGGAGCCTCGTACTCCTGGTCTGGTTGAGGAGCCTCGTACTCCTGGTCTGGTTGAGGAGCCTCGTACTCCTGGTCTCGTTGAGGAGCCTCGTACTCCTGGTCTCGTTGAGGAGCCTCGTACTCCTGGTCTCGTTGAGGAGCCTCGTACTCCTGGTCTCGTTGAGGTATCTTTCTGGCCTCTATCCTGGTCTGGTTGAGGAGCCTCGTACTCCTGGTCTCGTTGAGGAGCCTCGTACTCCTGGTCTCGTTGAGGAGTCAGTCACACGTACAATAGTTGGGTACATTTGTTGTTGAAATGTTTTGCCTACACAGTAGGCTTCTTCGGTCAAATACTGAGGACGCAGCAGGTGTAGTAGCGAAGAAGATGTAATCAGTTCATCTATATGAAGTCGTCAGTCCCTCAGCCTCGTAGACGTAAACAGAAGACTGAAGAAGAGGTGATCAGTCCCTCACCCTCAAAGAATTATATACAAGTAAATATTGATAGAAATATTGAGATATTGGCAGAAATGTTGAGATATTCATGGAAATATCACATGGGCTTCTAAACGTGATGCAAAATTGAGTTATCCACTCCGGAAATTTAATGGAATTTCATTACCAGAGGATAAACAAGAGATGAGAGACCGCAGAAATCATGAAAAAAAAGGTCGCAACGGAGTAGCTGGAACAATTCACAAAAACACAGCACTTAGCGAAGGAAGCTAAAGACGACGTTTCGCCCCATCCTGGACTATTGTTAAATAACGAATATAGCGAGAAAATGTAGAAAGGCCAAAAGACATTATGAAGGGGAAGAGAAAGGAGGGAGTAGTAGTAGAAATAGTAGTAATAGTGGTAGTAGTAGCTGTCGTAGAATTAGCAACAGTAGTAACAACAAAAGCAGAAGTAGTAGTTCTAGTAAGAATGAAGCAGCAGTAATAGTAGCAATAGTGGTTGTAGTGGTAGAATTAACAGAGAAAGTAGTAGAAGTAGTAGCCGCTGAAGAAGTCGTAGAAATAGTAGTATATAAGAGCAAAAGAAAGGACAAACAGAACTATTCCTCCTCCCTTGTTTTAATCTTATTACTACTACTAGCAATAGTAGTAATAATAATTATAATAATAATAATTATAATAATAATAATAATAATAATAATAATAATAATAATAATAATAATAATAATAATAATAATAATAATAATAATAACAATAATAATAAGACATTTAAGAATCAAGTTGTGTTTCAACAACCAGTGGTGGTATTAGTGTACCAGTTGTGTGTTCCAACAACCAGTGGTGGTACTAGTGTACCAGTTCTGTGTTCCAACAACCAGTGGTGGTACTAGTGTACCAGTTGTGTTCCAACAACCAGTGGTAGTACTAGTGTACCAGCTGTGTTCCAACAACCAGTGGTGGTACTAGTGTACCAGTTGTGTGTTCCAACGACTAGGGGTAGTACTAGTGTACCAGTTGTGTTCCAACAACCAGTGGTGGTACTAGTGTACCAGTTGTGTGTTCCAACAACCAGTGGTGGTACTAGTGTACCAGTTGTGTTCCAAAAACCAGTGGTGGTACTAGTGTACCAGTTGTGTATTCCACCGACCAGTGGTGGTACTAGCGTACCAGTTGTGTGTTCCACCAACCAATGGTGGTACTAGTGTACTAGTTGTGTTCCAACAACCAGTGGTAGTACTAGTGTACCAGTTGTGTATTCCACCAACCAGTGGTGGTACTAGTGTACCAGTTGTGTGTTCCACCAACCAATGGTGGTACTAGTGTACCAGTTGTGTTCCAACAACCAGTGGTAGTACTAGTGTACCAGGTGTATGTTCCAACAACCAGTGGTGGTACTAGTGTACCAGTTGTGTGTTCCACCAACCAATGGTGGTACTAGTGTACCAGTTGTGTGTTCCACCAACCAATGGTGGTACTAGTGTACCAGTTGTGTGTTCCACCAACTAATGGTGGTACTAGTGTACCAGTTGTGTTCCAACAACCAGTGGTAGTACTAGTGTACCAGGTGTGTGTTCCAACAACCAGTGGTGGTACTAGTGTACCAGTTGTGTGTTCCAACAACCAGTGGTGGTACTAGTGTACCAGTTGTGTGTTCCAACAACTAGTGGTGGTACTAGTGTACCAGTTGTGTTCCAACAACCAGTGGTGGTACTAGTGTACCAGTTGTGTGTCCCAACAACCAGTGGTGGTATTAGTGTACCAGTTGTGTTCCAACAACCAGTGGTAGTACTAGTGTTCCAGTTGTGTGTTCCAACAACCAGTGGTGGTACTAGTGTACCAGTTGTGTGTTCCAACAACCAGTGGTGGTACTAGTGTACCAGTTGTGTGTTCCAACAACCAGTGGTGCTACTAGTGTACCAGTTGTGTTCCAACAACCAGTGGTAGTACTAGTGTACCAGTTAAGAACATAAGAACATAAGAAAGAAGGAACACTGCAGCAGGCCTACTGGCCCATGCGAGGCAGGTCCAAATCTCCAACGGCTTAAGCCCCGACCCAGCCAGGTCAGGTTACATTCACTTAAGGAGGGAACACTGCATCTGACCTAGCACAGGCTAGTCAGGACCAACTCACACCCAACCGCACCCACTCATATAATTGTCTAGTTGACCACCTGGTCAGCCGACCACCTGGTCAGGTCACTTCCCCCTTAAGGAATTAGTACAGCTACTGACCTGGTAATTCAAGCTAGTCAGGTCCAAATTACACCCATCCACACCCACCCATGTATTTATCTAACCTATTTTAAAACTACACAACGTCTTAGCATCTATGACGGTACTCGGGAGTTTGTTCCACTCATCCACAACTCTATTACCAAACCAGTGCTTTCCTATATCCTTCCTGAATCTGAACTTTTCCAACTTGAAACCATTGCTGCGAGTCCTGTCTTGGCTGGATATTTTCAGCACGCTATTTACATCCCTTTATTTATTCCTGTTTTCCATTTATACACCTCAATCATATCCCCCTAATTCTACGCCTTTCTAGAGAGTGCAGATTCAGGGCCCTCAGTCTATCCTCATAGGAAGATTTCTGATACATGGGATCAACTTTGTCATCCTCCTTTGTACGTTTTCCAGTGCATTTATATCCATTCTGTAATACGGTGACCAGAACTGTGCAGCATAATCTAAATGAGGCCTAAAAAAAGATATATAGAGTTGTAGAACAACCTGAGGACTTCTATTATTTATACTTCTTGATATGAAGCCAAGGATTCTGTTAGCTTTATTGCGAACACTTATGCACTGTTGTCTTGGCTTCAGATTACTACTAACCAGAACTCCTAAATCCTTCTCGCAATCACAAGTAATAAGATCTACATTATTCAGCTTATATGTGGCATGGTTATTGTCCTGCCCAACATTTAGAACTTTGCATTTGTTTACATTAAACTGCATCTGCCACTTCTCCGACCACTGCATCAGTCTATTCAAATCATCCTGGAGTGCTCTAATGTCCTCATTTGAATGAATTGGACGACCTATTTTGGTGTCATCAGCAAATTTACTTATGTTACTATTTATTCCCTCATCTATGTCGTTTATGTAAATTGTAAACAACAGGGGGCCCAAAACTGACCCCTGTGGAACACCGCTTGAGACGCGCCCCCATTCTGATTTCTCTCCATTTATGCAAACTCTCTGCCGCCTATTTGTCAACCATGCCTCTACCCAGGAAAAAAATTCTCCTGCTATTCCGTGTGCCTTAAGTTTCCTCAGTAGCCTCTGATGTGGAACTTTATCGAAAGCCTTACTGAAGTCCATATACACAATATCATATTCATTACCATGATCTACCTCCTCAAACACCTTAGTGAAAAAAGTTAGTAAATTCGTTGTGTGTTCCAACAACCAGTAGTGGTACTAGTGTACCAGTTGTGTGTTCCAACAACCAGTGGTGGTACTAGTGTACCAGTTGTGTGTTCCAACAACCAGTGGTGGTACTAGTGTACCAGTTGTGTGTTCCAACAACCAGTGGTGGTACTAGGGTACCAGTTGTGTGTTCCAACAACCAGTGGTAGTACTAGTGTACCAGTTGTGTGTTCCAACAACCAGTGGTGGTACTAGTGTACCAGTTGTGTGTTCCAACAACCAGTGGTGGTACTAGTGTACCAGTTGTGTGTTCCAACAGCCAGTGGTGGTACTAGTGTACCAGTTGTGTGTTCCAACAACCAGTGGTGGTACTTGTGTACCAGTTGTGTGTTCCAACAACCAGTGGTGATACGGTTATATTCCCGAACCTAATGAGAAATCTAACTTTGCCCTTAATGGAGATTCGAACTGGTGTGCATTAGGATGCCAGGACGACACTGTAAGGCCAATGCCTGCGTGGCACTCTGAGACTATGGTCTGGCGAGGCACCGTGTTTTAGACCATGATCTGGGGAGGCACTGTGTTTCAGACCATAGTCTGGGGAGGCACTGTGTTTCAGACCATGGTCTATGTTGAGGCACTGTGTTTCAGACCATAGTCTGGGGAGGCACTGTGTTTCAGACTATAGTATGGGGAGGCACAGTGTTTCAGACCATAGTCTGGGGAGGCACTGTGCTTCAGACCATGGTCTGGGGAGGCACTGTGTTTCAGACCATGCTCCGGGGAGGCACTGTGCTTCTCACCTTGATCTGGGGAGGCACTGTGTTTCAGACAATGGTCTGGGGAGGCACTGTGTTTCAGTCCATGGTCTGGGGAGGCACTGTTTTTCAGACCATGATCTGGGGAAGCACTGTGCTTCAGACCATGGTCTGGGGAGGCACTGTATTTCAGACCATGGTCTGGGGAGGCACTGTGTTTCAGACCATGGTCTGGGGAGGCACTGTGTTTCAGACCATGGTCTGGGGAGGCACTGTGTTTCAGACCATGGTCTGGGGAGGCAAGCAAGGGTCAGGAAGAGAGAGTTGTGGGAAGGTCGGTGTAATCTCTTTACTTGCTGGAGAGTCGAGGTGTAAAGAGAGAGAGAGAGACAGAGGCAGACAAACATATAGAGAGATAGGCAGATAAAGAGAGACACACAGATAGACAGAGACAGACAGACAGATAATAGAGACAGGTAGACAGAGAGAGAGAGAAAGGGAGCCAGAGAGACTGAGAGAGAAGAAGAAAGTAGAGAAGGAGAAGAGAGAGAGAGAGAGAGAGAGAGAGAGAGAGAGAGAGAGAGAGAGAGAGGCAGACAGACAGATATAGAGACAGGCAGATAATAAATTGAGACAGGTAGACAGATAGAAAGGCAGCCAGAGAGATTGAGAGAGAGAGAGAGAGAGAGAAGAGAGAGAGAGAGAGAGAAGAGAGAGAGAGAGAGAGAGAGACAGACAGACAGACAGACAGACAGACAGACAGACAGACAGACAGACAGACAGACAGACAGATATGGAGAGAGTCAGGCAGACAGAGAGATCCAATACATAAGAGACTGTGCGGTACGGATAGTATATAAGAGACAGACAGACAGAGGCAGAGACAGAAAGGAGGAACATGAAAGAGAGAGATGGAAGAGAAACGGATTTCAAAGGTGGTGAGATGGAGTATAAGGAGGAAGGCAGGGGAAGGATGGAGTATAAGGAGGGCAGGGGAGGGATGGAGTATAAGGAGGGCAGGGGAGGGATGGAGTATAAGGAGGAAAGCAGGGGAAGGATGGAGTATAAGGAGGAGGGTAGGGGAGGGATGGAGTATAAGGAGGAGGGCAGGGAGGGTGGAGATAAGGCAGGAGGGAAGGGGGAGGGATGGAGTATAAGGAGGGCGGGAGGGATGGAGTATAAGGAGGAGGGCAGGGGAGGGATGGAGATAAGGGGAGGGCAGGGAGGATGGAGATAAGGAAGGCAGGGAGGGATGGAGTATAAGGAGGGCAGGGGAGGGATGGAGTATAAGGAGGAGGGCAGGGGAGGGATGGAGTATAAGGCGGAGGGCAGGGAGGGATGGAGTATAAGGCGGAGGGCAGGGGAGGGATGGAGTATAAGGAGGAGGGCCGGGAGGGATGGAGTATAAGGAGGGCAGGGAGGGATGGAGTATAAGGAGGAGGCAGGGAGGATGGAGATAAGGAGGGCGGGGAGGGATGGAGTATAAGGAGGGCAGGGGAGGGATGGAGTATAAGGAGGGCCGGGGAGGGATGGAGTATAAGGAGGGCAGGGGAGGGATGGAGTATAAGGAGGGCAGGGGAGGGATGGAGTATAAGGAGGGCCGGGGAGGTTATGCCATAAATCAGGCACAAAACAGACAGTGAAGTACAAAATTCAGTCACTGGGAAAAATCTGTCTTCCATAATCAGCTTATAGGCAAAACACAAATCAACTCAAACCGTTAAAACACAAATTCACTTACACCATCAAAACAAAAATCGGTTTAAAACACATAAGACAATAACTCGCTGCTCTGTATACCTCTTCTGTTTTTTAGTTCTCCCTGAAGAGGGATCTTCAAAAGGCTTCATTTTTTTTTTCTTTTTTCCCTTCCTCTTTTCGCTCATAACACAAGAAGCTCTCATCCTATCAGATTCAAACCTTCAATGCCGGTGTACGGTAACTAGGACCAGATTCCCGGAACACATATAACATATGCAGGAGCTCTATGACCAAAGTTGTGGAACCTATTCCCAGCATCCTGCAACGGCTCCAATAATTTCTAAATTCCACATTGACGCAGCTTTCAGAGTTAGGGGGAAAATATGTTGCCTTTTAATTTTACTACGGCGGAGAGTGAAATTCAGTTGTATAAGTGCGAGTTAGACCATTTTATGTGTAGAATAGTGTGAAGTCTTGATTCCCGATGAATCAGTATTTAATAGCGATGCATCTAGGGGTCAGAATAGTAGTACTTATTAAGTTTAGTTTGTATGTGGGCAAATTAGTCATTATAATAAGTTAGTCTATAACACTTTGAATGGTTGGAACCGGTGCGATACCTGGAGAATGTCTAGCCTGATCGGCTTCAAATTTTCAGCCCTGGTGTGTTTTCCACAAAGCAATGTTCACAGTGTTATTGACCTCCATAAATCATAGTTTGCCATTTTTACTATAAAAATAGTGAAATTGATCTCCATTCAGTAAGAATGTCTCGTCTGATCCTCTTCAAGATATCAACACTGATGGATTCCTTAAGAAAGAAGACACCGTATAAGCTCAGGTTAAGTGGCTCCAAATATGAAACTACTGATATCATTAAAAACTTGGAATCCTTTATCAAAATCAATTACTGCAGCATGCCTTTTCTGACAGGCTTCAAACTTTCAGTGTTGATGAGCTTCATTAACAGAAAGTTTGGCTTTCACCTTGAGTTGTTAAATATTTTAAATTGCCAGTTCTATTAGATAAACTGGTTTTTCAGGTTATAATTAAATTAAAGAATGACTCTTTGGATCGGCTTCAAACCTTTAAACATTGGTGTATCACAATTAGAAGTGTGTTTAATTGAATTTGGGTTCTGTATGAGCCAATTTACCAATATCATAAAAAATGATCAAACTGGACTCTTTAAAAACACGAAATCAAATTATTTTTTCTTTAGAGTATTGCAGAAAATTTTAAATAGAACAGAACTGCAAAAAATAAAATTGAAAAGTATTGTAACTTTTTTCTTCTTCTTTTTTTTAATTTTGGTGAGTTTAGTGAATTCATAAAAACTTGACGTGAGAGCCGCCACGTTGTAGTGTTCTGAAGAACAAAGAGGAACAATACCGTGACTGGAACAATACGGTGAGTGGAACAATACCGTGACCGGAACAATACCGTGACTGGAACAATACCGTGACTGGAACAATACTGTGACCGGACTGTGACTGGAACAATACTGTGACCGGACTGTGACTGGAACAATACCGTGACCGGAACAATACCGTAACAGGAATAATACTGTGACCGGAACAATACTGTGACTGGAACAATACCGTGAGTAGAACAATACCGTGACTGGAACAATACCGTGACCGGAACAATACCATGACTGGAACAATACTGTGACTAGAACAATACTGTGACGAACAATACCGTGAGTGGAACAATACCGTGACTGGAACAATACTGTGACCGGAACAATACCGTGAGTGGAACAATACCGTGACTGGAACAATACTGTGACTGGAACAATACCCTGACTGGAACAATACTGTGACTGGAACAATACCGTGACCGGAACAATACCGTGACTGGAACAATACTGTGACTGGAACAATACCCTGACTGGAACAATACTGTGACTGGAACAATACCGTGACTGGAACAATACCGTGACTGGAACAATACCGTGACTGGAACAATACCGTGACCGGAAAAATACCGTGACTGGAACAATACCGTGACTGGAACAATGCTGCATGTCTGTCTCCTTTCTTAAAAATCGGGACTACATTTGCTGTCTTCCTTACCTCAGGTAGTCGCCCTGTTTCGATAGAAGTGTTGAAGATTGTTGTTAGTGGTACACAGCGCCTCTGATCCCTCTCTCAGTACCTACGGAGAGATTTCTCGCTTGCATTCCAAGGAATACAAATCAAGGGACTTCAACCATTCCCAGTAGTGTAGGTGCTTTATCGCACTTATTTGTGTTGTGAAGGTTCTCTGTACATTCTCGAGGTCAGCAATTTCGCCTGCCTTGAAAGGGGCTGCTAGTGTACAGCAGTATTCCAGCCGTGACCGGAAAAATACCGTGACTGGAACAATACCGTGACCGGAAAAATACCGTGACTGGAACAATACCGTGACTGGAACAAAACCGTGACTGGAACAATATCGTGACTGGAACAATACACAAATAACCCACACATAGGAGAGAGGAACTCATGACGACGTTTCGGTTCAACTTTGACCGAAACGTCGTGGTAAGCTCCTCTCCCCCATGTACTTGTTATCTGCCTAACTACAGTGTTCTAATCTTCCAATAACTTACTCCAAGATTATCTTTTATTAACTTAAGAATGCCTTATCCGATCGACTTCAAATTTTCCACTCTAGTCAACCCTTACTAGATAAAGGTTCTCCGAACAATTGACAAGTGTTGCTGCTCTCTGCTCAGTGTAATACACACCATTCCTGAAATTAGTTTCCCTGGCCTCACAGACTGTTTTCTGTACCAGTCTGGCCTCACAGACTGTTTTCTGTACCAGCCTGGCCTCACAGACTGTTTTCTGTACCAGCCTGGCCTCACAGACTGTTTTCTGTACCAGCCTGGCCTTACAGACTGTTTTCTGTACCAGCCTGGCCTCACAGACTGTTTTCTGTACCAGCCTGGCCTCACAGATTGTTGTTTTTACCAGCCTGGCCTCACAGACTGTTTTCTGTACCAGCCTGGCCTTACAGACTGTTTTCTGTACCAGCCTGGCCTCACAGATTGTTTTCTGTACCAGCCTGGCCTCACAGATTGTTTTCTGTACCAGCCTGGACTCACAGATTGTTGTTTGTACCAGACTGACCTCAAAGACTGTTGTTTTTACCAGTCTGTCCTCTCAGACTCTTGTCTGTACCAGTCTGGCATCTCAGATTGTTGTCTGTACCAGCCTAGTCTCACAGCGGACTCTCCCACCCTGGCCTTTCAGACAGCGGCCTCTCCCACCCTGGCCTCCCAGACAGCAGCCTCTCCCACCCTGGCCTCACAGACAGGGGCCTCTCCCACCCTGGCCTCACACAGCAGCCTCTCCCACCCTGGCCTCCCAGACAGCGGCCTCTCCTACCCTGGCCTCCCAGACAGCGGCCTCTCCCACCCTGGCCTCACACAGCAGCCTCTCCCACCCTGGCCTCCCAGACAGCGGCCTCTCCCACCCTGGCCTCCCAGACAGCGGCCTCTCCCACCCTGGCCTCACACAGCAGCCTCTCCCACCCTGGCCTCCCAGACAGCGGCCTCTCCCACCCTGGCCTCCCAGACAGGGGCCTCTCCCACTCTGGCCTCCCAGACAGCGGCCTCTCCCAGGCACTGAGAGAACTCTAAACATCCCACAAGAGGATAAAAAACGAGGCTCGGCATCATCTTTCAGACGGGGAAAAAAATGTCTTATTGGGGCAACTGTGGGTTTTGGGCCAGACTCAGTAGGGCCGCCATGACTGAAACGTGGGTAATGGCTTATTGGATTGAGGGTTGAGCGCTCACTAAATGAAGGAAGACTCCATTTTATTCGCTAAGCTTTCCCGCAAAATTTGAATTCTGGCGCGAAGATGCTCGTATTTTTTTTCCACAGTCGAGGCTACGAATTTTGATTTTTGGCGGGAAGATTCTCTTTTTTTTTACACGCCTGTTTGTTTGAGATTTTTGGAGGAGAGTTGTTAGTGTTAGTTGTTAGTGAAGAGTTGTTAGTGAAGAGTTGTTAGTGATAGTTGTTAGTGGTAGTTGTTAGTGAAGAGTTGTTAGTGGAGAATTGTTAGTGATAGTTGTTAGTGATAGTTGTTAGTGAAGAGTTGTTAGTGAAGAGTTGTTAGTGGAGAATTGTTAGTGATAGTTGTTAGTGAAGAGTTGTTAGTGTTAGTTGTTAGTAAAGAGTTTTTAGTTATAGTTGTTAGTGAAGAGTTGTTATTGTTAGTTGATAGTGGAGCGTTGTTAGTTTTTTTGCTTGCGGTAATTTCAGTTTTAGTTAGAAGACTGTTAGGACCACAGAAGGAGAGCGTGCGCGCGCGCGCGTTTGTCTATGTGTGTGTGTGTTAGTTAGTTACCATTTTGTCCTAGGCCTGTTGTATATATGTGTGTGTGTGTGTAAGGAAACACTTCGAAATGTTTCGGCCCCGCCGGGAATTGAACCCGGGCCCTCCGTGCGTGAAGCAAGAGTGCTAGCTCTTAAACCTATGCATGGATACCGCCTCTACCACTCTAAGGCTAAAAAAGTAGTTCCTGACATCCCTATGACCCTGTGAACATAAGTTGCTTTCAGTATCTTGTACGTCGTAATCATGTCACATCTGGCATCTCCTCACAGAACATAACCCTCTGCTCTGGCCTCTCCTCACAACCCTCAGCTCTGGCCTCTCCTCACAACCCTCAGCTCTGGCCTCTCCTCACAACCCTCAGCTCTGGCCCTCCTCACAACCCTCAGCTCTGGCCTCTCCTCACAACCCTCAGCTCTGGCCTCTCTCACAACCTCAGCTCTAGCCTCTCCTCACAACCCTCAGCTCTGGCCTCTCCTCACAACCCTCAGCTCTGGCCTCTCCTCACAACCCTCAGCTCTGGCCTCTCCTCACAACCCTCAGCTCTGGCCTCTCCTCACAACCCTCAGCTCTGGCCTCTCCTCACAACCCTCAGCTCTGGCCTCTCCTCACAGCTCACAACCCTCAGCTCTGGCCTCTCCTCACAGTTCACAACCCTCAGTTCTGGCCTCTCCTCACAGCTCATAACCCTCAGCTCTGGCCTCTCCTCACAGCTCACAACCCTCAGCTCTGGCCTCTCTTCACAGCTCACAACTCTCAGCTCTGGCCTCTCCTCACTGCTCATAACCCTCAGCTCTAGCCTCTCCTCACAGCTCACAACCCTCAGCTCTGCCTCTCCTCACAGCTCACAACCCTCAGCTCTGCCCTCTCCTCACAGCTCACAAAACCCCCAGCTCTGCCCTCTCCTCACAGCTCACAAACCTCAGCTCTGGCCTCTCCTCACAGCTCACAACCCTCAGCTCTGGCCTCTCCTCACAGCTCACAACCCTCAGCTCTGCCCTCTCCTCACAGCTCACAACCCTCAGCTCTGCCCTCTCCTCACAGCTCACAACCCTCAGCTCTGGCCTCTCCTCACAGCTCACAACCCTCAGCTCTGCCCTCTCCTCACAGCTCACAACCCTCAGCTCTGGTCTCTCCTCACAGCTCACAACACTCAGCTCTGGCCTCTCCTCATAGCTCACAACCCTCAGCTCTGGCCTCTCCTCACAGCTCACAATCCTCAGCTCTGGTCTCTCCTCACAGCTCACAATCCTCAGCTCTGGCACTCGTTTTGTTGCAAACGTTTACACTTTTTCCGATAATTTCAACGCTGACTTAATTCGTCCAAAATGAGTGGCACCTTGGACACTGCCCTGGGTGCCAGTAGTGGGTAGGTGGCATCTTGGACAGTGCCCTGGATGCCAGTAGTGGGTGGGTGGCACCTTGGACAGTGCCCTGGGTGCCAGTAGTAGGTGGGTGGCACCTTGGACAGTGCCCTGGGTGCCAGTAGTGGGTGGGTGGCACCTTGGACAGTGCCCTGGGTGCCAGTAGTGGGTGGGTGGCACTTTGGACAGTGCCCTGGGTGCCAGTAGTGGGTGGGTGGCACCTTGGACAGTGCCCTGGGTGCCAGTAGTGGGTGGGTGGTACCTTGACTAGTGCCCTGGGTGCCAATAGTGGGGGTGGCACCTTGGACTGTGCCCTGGGTGCCAGTAGTAGGTGTATGGCAACTTGGACAATGCCCTGGGTGCCAGTAGTGGGTGGATGGCACCTTCACCTGTGTCCTGGGTGTGGGTGGGTGGCACCTTGGTCAGTGTCCTGGTTGTCAGTAGTGTGTGGATGGCACCTTGGCCAGTGCCCTGGGTGTCATTAGTGGGTGGGTGACACCTTGGACAGTGACAGCAGTGGGTGGTTGGTACCTTAGACAGTGACAGCAGTGGGTGGGTAACACCTTGGACAGTAACAGCAGTGGGTGGGTGGCACCTTGGACAGTGACAGCAGTGGGTGGGTGGCACCTTGGACAGTGACAGCAGTGGGTGGGTGGCACCTTGGACATTGACAGCAGTGGGTGGGTGGCACCTTAGAAGTGGCAGCAGTGGGTGAGTGGCACCTTCGACAGTGACAGCAGTGGGTGGGTGGCACCTTCGACAGTGACAGCAGTGGGTGGGTGGTACCTTGGACAGTAACAGCAGTGAGTGGGTGGCACCTTGGACAGTGACAGCAGTGGGTGGGTGGGCACCTTCGACAGTGAAAGCAGTGGGTGGGTGGCATCTTCGACAGTGACAGCAGTGGGTGGGTGGCACCATCGACAGTGACAGCCGTGGGTGGGTGGCACCTTCGACAGTAACAGCCGTGGGTGGGTGGCACCATCGACAGTGACAGCCGTGGGTGGGTGGCACCTTCGACAGTGAGTGCCAGCCACTTCAACTTTATGGCTCACTCACTCACTGTTATGAGGAGAATCTTCATTACTCAACTACCCTACCATGGTGGTGAGGGAGAGTGAGTGAGGGAGGGAGGGAGAGTGAGTGAGGGAGGGAGGGAGAGTGAGCGAGGGAGGGAGGGAGAATGAGTGAGGGAGAGTGAGTGTATGAGTGAGTGAGGGAGAGTGTGTGAGAGTGAGGGAGAGTGAGAGTGAGGAGAGATGAGTGAGGAAGAGTGAGGGAGACGAGTGAGGGAGAGAGTAAAGAAGAGTGAGAAAGAGGGAGAGGAGTGAGGGAGAGTGAGTGAGGGAGAGTGAGTGAGGGAGAGGAGTGAGGGAGAGGAGTGAGAGAGAGAAGAAGTAAGATGAGTGAGGGAGATAAGAAGTGAGGGAGAGGAGGAGGGAGGAAGAGAGAGAGAGTGTGGGAGAGGAGAAGTGAGGGGAGACGGGGTGAGGGAGAGTGGGAGAGTAAGAGAGGAGGGAAGTGAAGTAGAGGGGAAATGTACAGCTAGGGTGAGTAAAATGAGGGAAATGGGTGATGCGTGATAGTAAAAGAAATGGGGAGACACTGGAGGAGAGAGGAGAGGAGAAGTGGAAGACATATTAGGAAGGAGAAATCGAGAAAGGAAGGAAGAAAACTAGAGAGAAGTGTGAGAAGAGAAGAAATGATTGGGGAGGAGGAAAGGGGAAAGAGGAGAGGAATGAGCGAGAGTGAGGGAGAGAGAGAGAGGGGGGTGAGGGAGAGAGAGAGGGGGGTGAGGGAGAGAGAGAGAGGGGGGTGAGGGAGAGAGAGAGGGGGAACTGGAAAAGAGCAAGTGAATAAAAAGTTGAAGATGGTGTGATGGAAGAGGAGAAAACACACACACACACCACACACACACACCACACACACACACACACACACACACACCACACACACACACACACCACACACACACACACACACCACACACACACACACCACACACACACACACACCACACACACACACACACACACACACACACCACACACACACACACACACACACACACACACACACACACACACACACACCACACACACACACACACCCCACACACACACACACCCCACACACACACACACACACACACACACACACACACACACACACACAACACACACACACACACACACACACACACACACACACACACACACACACACACACACAACCACACACACACACACACACACACACCACACACACACACACACCACACACACACACCACACACACACCACACACACACACAACACACACACACACACCACACCCCACACACACACACACACACACACACACACACACACACACACACACACACACACACACACACACACACCACACACACACACCACACACACACCACACACACACAAACACCACACACACCACACACACCCCACACACACCACACACACCCCACACACACACCACACACACACACAACACACACCACACACACACCACACACACACCACACACACACACACACACACACACACACACACCACACACACACACACCACACACACACACACACACACACACCACACACACACACACCACACACACACACACACCACCACACACACCACACACACACACACACCACACACACACACACACACACACACACACACACACACCACACACACACACACACACACACACACCACACACAACCACCACACACACACACACACACACACACACACACCACACACACACACACACACACACACACACACACACACCACACACACACACACACACACACACACACACACACACACACACACACACACACCACACACACACCACACACACACACACACACACACACACACACACACACACACACACACACCACACACACACACACACACACACACACACACACACAACCACCACACACACACACACACACACACACACCACACACACCACACACACACACACACCACACACACACACACACACCACACACACACCACACACACACACACACACACACACACACACACACACACACACACACACACACACACACACACACACACACACACACACACACACACACACACACACCACACAAACACACACCACACACACACACACACACACACACACACACACACAGCCCCGGTGGCCTGGTGGCTAAAGCTCTCGCTTCACGCACGGAGGGCCTGGGTTCAATTCCCGGCGGGGCGGAAACATTTCGAAGTGTTTCCTTACACACACACATACATACAACAGGCCTAGTGTCTAATTAACATGTGCCTATGATAAAATGGTAACTAACACACACATATACACACACACACACATACACACACACATACACACACATATCTGACAGGGAGGCAACAACGAGTCATGGTACGTGACGAGATGTCAGAGTGGGCACCTGTGACGAGTGGAGTTCCACAAGGGTCAGTCCTAGGACCTGTACTGTTTTTGGTATATGTGAATGACATAACGGAAGGGATAGACTCAGAAGTGTCCCTGTTTGCAGATGATGTGAAGTTAATGAGAAGAATTAGATCGGATGAGGATCAGGCAGGACTACAAAGAGACCTGGACAGGCTGCAAGCCTGGTCCAGTAACTGGCCCCTTGAATTTAACCCTGCCAAATGTAAAGTCATGAATATCGGGGAAGGGCAAAGAAGACCGCAGACAGAGTATAGTCTAGGTGGCCAAAGATCTTGGGGTGAGTATAATACCGAGCACATCTCCTGAGGCACACATCAATCAGACAACTGCTGCAGCATACGGGCGGCTGGCAAACCTAAGAATAGCGTTCCAATACCTCACTAAGGAATCATTCAAGACTCTGTATACCATATACGTCAGGCCCATACTGGAGTATGCAGCACCAGTTTGGAACCCACACCTGGTCAAGCACGTCAAGAAATTAGAGAAAGTGCAAAGGTTTGCAACAAGACTAGTCCCAGAGCTAAGGGGATTGTCCTACGAAGAAAGGTTAAGGGAAATCGTCCTGACGACACTAGAGGACAGGAGGGTTAGGGGAGACATGATAACGACATATAAAATACTGCGAGGAATAGATAAGGTGGACAGAGACAAGATGTTCCAGAGAGGGGACACAGAAACAAGGGGTCACAATTGGAAGTTGAAGACTCCTATGAGTCAAAGGGATGTTAGGAAGTATTTCTTCAGTCATAGAGTTGTCAGGAAGTGGAATAGCTTAGAAAGCGACATAGTGGAGGCAGGAACCATACATAGTTTTAAGACTAGGTTTGATAAAGCTCACGGAGCAGGGAGAGACAGGACCTAGTAGCAATCAGTGAAGAGGCGGGGCCAGGAGCTATGACTCGACCCCTGCAACCACAAATAGGTGAGTACAAATAGGTGAGTACACACACACACACACACATTCACACACACATACACACACACATACACACACGGGGCCAGGAGCTGTGACTCGACCCCTGCAACCACAACTAGGTGAGTACACACACAGTGGTCAGTCCTAGGACCGGTGCTGTTTCTGGTATTTGTGAACGACATGACGGAAGGAATATACTCGGAAGTGTCCCTGTTTGCAGATGATGTGAAGTTGATGAGAAGAATTCAATCGGACGAGGACCAGGCAGAACTAGAAAGGGATCTGGACAGGCTGAGAATAGCGTTCCGATACCTTAGTAAGGAATCGTTCAAGACACTGTACACCGTGTACGTTAGGCCCATACTGAAGTATGCAGCACCAGTTTGGAACCCACACCTTGTCAAGCACGTCAAGAAATTAGAGAAAGTGCAAAGGTTTGCAACAAGACTAGTCTAAGAGTTAAGGGGATTGTCCTACAAAGAAAGGTTAAGGGAAATCGGCCTGACGACACTAGAGGACAGGAGGGTTAGGGAAGACATGATAACGACATATAAAATACTGCGAGGAATAGATAAGGTGGATAGAGACAGGATGTTCCAGAGAGGGGACACAGAAACAAGGGGTCACAATTGGAAGTTGAAGACTCCTATGAGTCAAAGGGATGTTAGGAAGTATTTCTTCAGTCATAGAGTTGTCAGGAAGTGGAATAGCCTAGAAAGTGACGTAGTGGAGGCAGGAACAATACATAGTTTTAAGACGAGGTTTGATAAAGCTCATGGAGCAGGGAGAGAGAGGACCTAGTAGCAATCAGTAAAGAGGCGGGGCCAGGAGCTATGAATCGACACCTGCAACCACAAATAGGTGAGTACAAATAGGTGAGTACACACACACACACATCTGTCAATGACACGAGAGAGAGAGAGATAGAGAGGGGGAGACAGACAGAGAAAGACAGAGAAAATGAGAGATGTAGTATCTACAATAATCACATCTAATACAGACAACACACACTGCGAAAGGTCCACTGTAGTGAGCTTTAAACACCTTGTTAAGTAAACATTGAGGCAAGAATGACAGGTGGAGAGGGAGAAACCAACTCCAGAAGACGAAATATTGAGGGAATGAGAGAATTCATGGAGGCAATGCAGTGGGAAGGAGAATTGGAAGAAAACAAGTCGATGAAGGAGATGGAGTGCCTACTTAGAGAGTGCCAGGAGGCACATGAGGACTTCATACCCAGAAGAAGAAGAAGAGAAAGAAGGTATGTGGTCAAAACTGAACCAGTGGTTCAACCAAAGGTACAAAGAGGGAAAATAACGAAAAGCGCAAGAAGGTAAAAGAACTACAGAAAGCGAAGTAGACGGGAAAGTAAAAACACGAACAAGAGAGGCAGAATGAATATGCAAGATCGAGGAGAGGAACTAAGTAACAATGTGAGAAAGACGCAAGAACAAAAGCAAAGCCTCAACAGAAACCACTTGACGGACACAGCAGAAGACGAGAGGAAGACTAGGTATTAAAACTAAAGAAGGAAAGATGAAACTCAAGAAAACTGACAAAGAAGTCTTTGAGGACTTGAATAAACGACTAAAAAGATGTGATCTCAGTGGAAGCATTTCAACACCAGACATGTATCCTGGTCACTCAGCAGTATGTTGGTACCTGGGTATTAGTAACCATATACATAACAGAGGAGGACGTGTATGTAAACTCTCTTGAGTGAAGCGGATACAACAAAGTTAATGGAACCTTACAAGACGTCACCATGAAGGGGGAGGGGGAGGGGGATGAGGGAGCAGAAGCACTGCCTGAACCAACAGCTAAAATCTACAAGAGGTTAATGTCTACGGGAGATGGAGATCTGGAAGACCACGAGTTTAGTTGCAATAGTATTTATAAAGGGAAAGAAAGAGGCAGCGTTGAAGCATAGTATATATACTTACATGTATACTATGTAAGGTAATGAAGAAGGTAACCAGAAGTAGAGCTACAAGTGTGTGACAACACAAACAATAACTAACACGTGTTTAGAATGGCAGTTTGTCTCACAAACCTGCTGGAGTTCTATGACAAAATAGCAAAGGGTAGTAAAAAGAGGAACTGGTAGATTGTACAGTGCCAGATGGCAAAAAGCCATCTGGCACTGTACTTCGCATGAGACTGAAAAGTAATATTAAGGAGCAGGCAGGAATAACAGGAATTGTGCAACAGTGGATCAAAGAGTACCTTGCAAGTTTTTACAGACGAATCTCCTGCTAGCGGGAGATTCGTCTGTAAAAACTTGCATTTGTGGACACAGTGGTGCCTATGCTAACCTTCCTATGTTGTAGAAATATGTCTAGTTGGATGAATCTTATTGAAGCTAGCTGGCCCATTGGCTAACGCGTCGGTCTGGAGTCTTGAGACTCTCTGATCGTGGGTTCTAACTCCACCCGTGGTATGGTTTGTTTGCAGTCGTGTCATTACGATTTCGTGAGACAGAGTGATTGTCCGAGAAATCTTCATGAAACAATGTAGCAAGGACACATATAATGACCAGTATTGTTTCTGGTATATATATGTATATAAAATTAATGACAATAAAACCGTTGTAGACAAGAAAAAGCTTTAAATAGATCTGGACAATCTTCAAGATTAGCCAGACAAGTGACTGCTGGAATTCAACCCCAGCAAATGCATGGTTATGAAAATTGGAAAGGGACAAGAAGACCAAAAATTATGCATAGACTCGGGAGGAGAGAGGCTGCAAACCTCACACGAGAACAAAGATCTAGAAGTTACTACAGTACCGAGTATATTTCTAGAGCCATACATCAACCGCATGACCTCTGCAACGAATGTTCGTCTCGTAAATCTAAGAAAATGCAGAGGTATGCGACTGACTTGTCCCAAAGATGAGGGAAAAACAACCTACGAGGAGAGGCTAAAAGAACTGAACCTGACGACTATAGAGAATAAAAAAATCTGGGAGATATGATAACGACATTCAAAATACTCGGTGGACATGATATAATGAACAGTAAGGTGACTCTAACGTCCCATTATTTTTTAAATTGGGGGGGGAGGTAAATCTTACATCCCTATGCTATTTTTTGTTCCAGTCATGGAACACAAATTATTTTTCCAATGTTTGGAACAGTTTTGTCCTGACCAGTGGGTTCCACCAGTCAACTGAAATTTTGAGTTTAAAATAAATACTTGAGGAGTAATACACGAGGATTCGTAACAAATATCTACGACTTGTAAGAAAATGTTTGTTAAAAGAACATTTATGTTACTCTTAGGAAAATGCTTGTAGGGAAAAATTTATTTTAATACTAGGAAAATGTGCATTAATACTAGGAAAATGTGCATTAATACTAGGAAAATGTGCATTAATACTAGGAAAATGTGCTACTTGTAGGAAAATGAACGTTAATGCTAGGAAAATGTACGTTAATCTATGAAAATGTACGTTAATCTATGAAAATGTACGTTAATGCTATGAAAATGTATTTTAATAGTAGGAAAATGTACGTCAATACAAGGAAAATGACTAATCATGTTCAAAGCATGGAAAGGTACGCAAGCAGCCTAGTCCTAGAGGTAACAAAGGTATGGAAGCAGCCTAGTCCTAGAGGTAACAGAGGTACGGAAGCAGCCTAGTCCTAGAGGTAACAAAGGTATGGAAGCAGCCTAGTCCTAGAGGTAACAAAGGTATGGAAGCAGCCTAGTCCTAGAGGTAACAGAGGTATGGAAGCAGCCTAGTCCTAGAGGTAACAGAGGTATGGAAGCAGCCTAGTCCTAGAGGTAACAGAGGTATGGAAGCAGCCTAGTCCTAGAGGTAACAGAGGTATGGAAGCAGCCTAGTCCTAGAGGTAACAGAGGTATGGAAGCAGCCTAGTCCTAGAGGTAACAGAGGTATGGAAGCAGCCTAGTCCTAGAGGTAACAGAGGTACGGAAGCAGCCTAGTCCTAGAGGTAACAGAGGTATGGAAGCAGCCTAGTCCTAGAGGTAACAAAGGTATGGAAGCAGCCTAGTCCTAGAGGTAACAGAGGTATGGAAGCAGCCTAGTCCTAGAGGTAACAGAGGTATGGAAGCAGCCTAGTCCTAGAGGTAACAGAGGTATGGAAGCAGCCTAGTCCTAGAGGTAACAGAGGTATGGAAGCAGCCTAGTCCTAGAGGTAACAGAGGTATGGAAGCAGCCTAGTCCTAGAGGTAACAGAGGTATGGAAGCAGCCTAGTCCTAGAGGTAACAAAGGTATGGAAGCAGCCTAGTCCTAGAGGTAACAGAGGTATGGAAGCAGCCTAGTCCTAGAGGTAACAGAGGTATGGAAGCAGCCTAGTCCTAGAGGTAACAAGGTATGGAAGCAGCCTAGTCCTAGAGGTAACAAAGGTATGGAAGCAGCCTAGTCCTAGAGGTAACAGAGGTATGGAAGCAGCCTAGTCCTAGAGGTAACAGAGGTATGGAAGCAGCCTAGTCCTAGAGGTAACAAAGGTATGGAAGCAGCCTAGTCCTAGAGGTAACAGAGGTATGGAAGCAGCCTAGTCCTAGAGGTAACAGAGGTATGGAAGCAGCCTAGTCCTAGAGGTAACAGAGGTATGGAAGCAGCCTAGTCCTAGAGGTAACAGAGTTACATTATGAAGAGACACTAGAGGAATTAAACTTGACGACCCTAGAAAAGAGAAGGACAGGAGGGACATAATTACGATGTATGAAGTACTCAAAGAAATTGATAAGGCGACTAAAAACAGACAATTTACCATGCGAGAACCAGGAAGGAAGTGACGTGGATAGAAGATAAAAACACAGATGAGTCACAAAGATGTTAAGAAGTACTTTTTCAGCCACAGAGAACTGGAAGGATCTGGTTGTGGAAGTTGTGGAGACGACTCCATACATAGTTTCTAGAGTAAATATAATAGTGCACAAGAGACAAGAAGCCGGTAAATATTATTATTATCATTTGCAAAATATACGTCAAAACATCAGTAATGTGTGTCGATGAAGCTGAAGAGGTGGAGCCAGGAGCCAAGATTCGACCCTTGCAAACGCAAATCGGTGAGTACAGTGAGTAATACAAACACTGGACCAGTCTAACTGACTTCTGTAGTATACTGGCTAAGGTACTAGGAAAGAGTGTAGGAGAATAACTGGCATACGAGACGGCTAACAAGGGTTAAGAGACGGCAAATCTTGTCTGACGACGACTCAAGGGTTTTATGATATAATAACGTAAGGCAGGAGATAGCCAGGGACGGGTAGACTGCAGTTTCCTCGACTGTAGGAAAGCACTTGACACAGCACCACACACAACACTGATACACGAAGAGGAAATGTAAGCAGGAGTAGCAGCAGAGACAGTTCATAAGTAGATACAATAGCACCTGGAGATTAGAAGACAGAGAGTAAGAAGAGAGATGTCACAGTAGGCAGAGGTGACAAGGATAGTCCCCAAGGAGCAGTGTTGGTGCCTCTGATGTTTTTTTTTTTTTAAATGAACTCTTAGTTGAAGTGTTATCCTGTTTTATTGATTGTAAACAATATTAAATTACTGATGATGATAACTGAAGAAGACAGACGCTTGAATAGACTTTAAGCTCGTCAAGTTTTAAAATAAAGAACTGAGAAGACCGGACACGAAGTACAGATGCTGCAGACAACGTGGAAAAATATAATATGGGATTAAACATGCGTAACAATGTATCACCAAGTAATATATTTTTTATATATATATATATATATATATATATATATATATATATATATATATATATATATATATATATATATATATATATATATATATATTTTTATATGTAAACCGCTAAAGCCTCAGCGACCATAAAACTCCAGGGAATGACAGGTAATGAAGCTCCATCCAAGGGATGGAGCTTCAATTCCCTGGATCGAGAGCCCTGCCCCAGCATTAATGCACATCCTTAAAAAAAACTGTTATTAGGTGTCTTAAATAATATTTATTTAGTATATTACGCAAACTTCAAGCGAGGCATGACTTTCTGTAGTGTCAGCAGTCAAACTGCACCTCAGGTGAGGCATGACTTGCTGTAGTGTCAGCAGTCAAGCTGCACCTCAGGTGAGGCATGACTTGCTGTAGTGTCAGCAGTCACGCACTCAGGTGAGGCATGACTCTGGTGTCAGCAGTCAACCTGCACCTCAGGTGAGGCATGACTTGCTGTAGTGTCAGCAGTCAACCCGCACCTCAGGTGAGGCATGACTTGCTGTAGTGTCAACAGTCAAAATGCACCTCAGGTGAGGCATGACTTGCTGTAGTGTCAGCAGTCAACCTGCACCTCAGGTGAGGCATGACTTGCTGTAGTGTCAGCAGTCAACCCGCACCTCAGGTGAGGCATGACTTGCTGTAGTGGCAACAGTCAACCCGCACCTCAGGTGAGGCATGACTTGCTGTAGTGTCAGCAGTCAACCCGCACCTCAGGTGAGGCATGACTTGCTGTAGTGTCAACAGTCAACCTGCACCTCAGGTGAGGCATGACTTGCTGTAGTGTCAGCAGTCAACCTGCACCTCAGGTGAGGCATGACTTGCTGTAGTGTCAGCAGTCAACCTGCACCTCAGGTGAGGCATGACTTGCTGTAGTGTCAGCAGTCAACCCGCACCTCAGGTGAGGCA
>WNWK01017201.1:0-42971 GCA_009830355.1 Cherax destructor | reverse complement strand
AAAAAAGGGGGGGTTTTTTTTTTGGATTTTTTGTTTTTTGGGGGGTTTTTTTTTTAAACCCGGGGTTTGGCCGGGTTTAAAAAAATTTTCCCCCCCGGGTTTTTTGGGAATTTTTTTGGGGTTTTTTTTTAAAATTTTTTAAAATTTTCATTTTTTTTTTTTTTTTTCCCCCCCTTTATTTTTTTTTTTTGGGGGGGAAAAAAAAAAAATTTTTTTTTCCCAAAACTTTTAAAAAAAAAAAGGGGGGTTTTTTTTTTTTTTTTAAATTTTTTTTGGGGCCCCCAAAAAAAAAAAACCCCCCGGGGGGTTTTTTTGGGGAAAAAAAAAGGGAAAAAGGGGGGAATTTTTGGGGGGGAAAAAGGGGTTTTTTTGGTTTTTCCGGGGGTTTTTTTTTTTTTTTTTTTTTTTAAAATTTTTTAAAAAAATTTTTTTAAAAAATTTTTTCCAAAATTTTTTTTTTTTAAAAAAAAAAATTTCTAAAATTTTTTGGAAAACCCCCAAATTTTTCCCCCCTTTTTAAAAAAACCCTGCCCCCCCCCTTTTTTCCCCCCGGGGGAACCGGGTTTTGGAAAAATTTGGGGCCCCCACCCCCCAAAGGGGGAAAAATTTTGGGGAAGGGGGGGTTGGGGCCCTTTGGGAAAAAAAAATTTTTTTTTAAAAAAAAATTTTTTTAAAAATTTTTTTAAAAAAATTTTAAAATTTTGGGGGGTTTTTTAATTTTTTAAAACCAATTTTTTTTTTTAAAAAAAAATTTTTTTCCAAAAAAAAAAGGTTTGGGGTTTTTTAAAACCTTTTTTTTTTTTTTTTTTTTTTTTCCCCCAAATTTTCCCCCAAAAAAAAAAGGGGGTTTTTTTAAAAAAACCCCCTAAAAAAAAAAAAGGGAAAAAAAATTTTTTGGGTTTTTTTTTAAACCTTTTTAAAAAATTTTAAAAAAAAAAAAAAAAGGGAAAAAAAATTTTGAAAAAAAAAATTTTTTTTTTTTTAAAAATTTTTTTTAAAAAAAAAATTTTTTTTTTAAAAAAAATTTTTTTGGTTTAACCCTTTGGGGGTCGACAGGCCTTCTCCCAAAAAGTGTTCCTGGGGTGAAAATTTTTTTAAAAAAAAAAATTTAAATTTTTTTGTGAAATGATAAAAATCTTTTTTCCCAAACATAACGCCACCAAAATTATGAAATTTTTTCATAAACTAACGGAATTAAAAACTTTTGCGAAGTTCGCGGTATCTATGACACTGGCGCATCGGGATTTCACCCACTTCAAGCCCCATTTTTTACAAATTCCAA
The DNA here is from genome assembly GCA_009830355.1 of Cherax destructor. Classification (NCBI taxonomy): domain Eukaryota; kingdom Metazoa; phylum Arthropoda; class Malacostraca; order Decapoda; family Parastacidae; genus Cherax; species Cherax destructor. Next base: position 41,689 of record WNWK01017201.1, on the reverse strand, counting down.
TGTTTCAGTCTCCTAAAATTATAGCTATTTCGCTAGAAAATCCATTTCTTCTTCCCCATTGGTACAAGAAACCGCCTATTTACCAATTTCATCTACCCAAAATATTGGTAGAAAATGGCAATTTTCCAATTTCACACAAATTTCAAAAAGATGCCAATTTCCCAAAAAAGGGGCCCCAAATAAACAAGGCAGACATTCCTGGGACTAAAATAACATGTTCTCTGTTCATTAGCCCCCGTCTCCCGGCCCCTCTCTATTTCTGTAATATATCTTCCATTCTATCAAATGAGACCAAGAAAACAAATAATAATAAATCCCATAAAAAATTATCAAAGTCGCTGTTTTAATCGAAAATACGGTCATTTTTTTTTTCTCATTATGCAGTGGGGCTGCAGGTTTTATACTCCCCTGACCAAAAGATCCATTCTTTCTTTGTATGCCTACCAGGTTTTCTCCCTTTTGGGCGCTAAATTTTGGGGGGCGTACTAGGGCCCAACCCCCTCAAAAACACAAAATCGGCACCGACCCAAAGGGTTAAGATTACTAAACCAGAACCCCCTAAATCCTTATCGCAATCACAAGTAATAAGATCTACATTATTCATTTTATATTGGCATGGTTATTGCCCTCCCAACATTTAGAACTTTGCATTTGTCTACATTAAACTGCATCTGCCATTTCTCCACCACTGCATCAGTCTTTCAAATCATCCTGGAGTGCTCTAATGTCTTCATTAGAATGAATTGAGCCTATTTTGGTGTCATCAAAATTTGTTTATGTTGCTATTTATTCCTCATCTATTCGTTTATTAAATTTAAAAACAGGGGGCCCAAAGCTGACCCCTGGGGAACACCGCGAGACGTGCCCCACTCTGATTTCTCCCATTTATCAAACTCTTGCTGCCTTTTGTCAACCATGCCTCTACCCAGGAAAAAATTTCACCTCCTATTCCGTGTGCCTTAAGTTTCCTCAGTAGCCTCTGATGTGGAACTTTATCGATACCTTACTAAGTCCATGTACACAATATCATATTCATTACCATGATCTCCTCCTCAAACACCTTGTGAAAAAGTTAATAAATTGTAAGACAGGAACGCCCTTAGTAAAACCGTGTTGAGATTCCTTAATCAATTTATGCTTTTCAAGATGGCTACAATTGCCTCGGCAATTATTGATTCCATAAATTTACCAACTATGGAGGTAAGGCTTATTGGTCTATAGTTCAAAGCTAAGGACCTGTCACCTCCTTTAAATATATTACATTTGCCCTTTTCCACTTGTCTGGACTAGGTTTTAGTGATATATTGAAAAGATATGCCAGAGGTTTCTAAGTTCCTCTTTACATTCCTTTAAAACTCTTTTAAACGTTCATCGGGGGCCCGGGGATTTGTTGGTTTAATTTCTCCCATTTTCTGAGGACCATGGTGCAGCTGGTAGTGCTGCTGTTGTCATACAGGTGTTGGCCTCATAAAGAAATTGACACGCATCATAACTGGGCCTCTAAACTTCAAACAGAACTGTTTGCCATCTCCTTGCACTCAAATGGCCATTATCTAAGGTTGACACTTTAATTGTAACTGATTTTCTATTATCCATAAATGCTCTCAACTCATTAAGTAAAATTTGGGATGCTTGTGTCAAACCAGACACAGGTATGGTAAGATTGTGGACAGTGGATTCAGAGTGCACATGCTGTGGATTCCATCTCCCTTGGTCTTCAGATGCATGATAGCACTGATGAATTGGCTAAGTTGTATGCTTTCAAAGAGGGGTAGATTACAATCTTGGGTTGTCAGTTAGAGTTTGAGAACAATAATACGAAAAGAACTTCAACTGAATTTTATTGACTTAAGACCCAGGAAGATTGACATCAGTCTGTCCATTTATCGTCATTCTATCATGCAGGAGGTGCCACATGTCTATGGTGCATCCAACAAAATAAGCAGGCTCTTGGATGTCACTACCGCCCGCCTCTGGCTGGGTTATAAGTATCTTTGGAAGGTTAAATCACCACCACCAAATGTAGACCAAACAAAATGTAAACTTTGCCAGATGAACTATTGTCACACCCTGCATCATTATGTACTGGAGTGCGATAAAATTATGAATTCAAGACAATTCACTCAGAAATGTTCAAGAAATGTCCAAGTATTTTATCCACGGTGGTATATTACAAACCATTCTGGAAAAATATCTTGACTTTGCTCGCTGTAAATAAAGCATTACCACGTGTGTGTGTGTGCATGCGTGCTTGGGTGTACTCACCTATTCACCTATTTGTGGTTTGCATGTGTATGTGTATACTCACCTAGTTGTGGTTGCAGGGGTCGAGTTACAGCTCCTGGCCCTGCATCTTTACTGGCTGCTATTCGTCACTCCTGCTCCATGTTGGGCTTTGACTCACCAGGGTTGCAGGTCGCTCAGCTCTGCCCGCCTCGCTGTCTGCTACTGGGTCTCCTCCCTGCTCCATGAGCTTTATCATACCTTGTCTTAAAACTATGTATGGTTCCTGCCTCCACTATATCTTTCTCAGACTATTCCACTTCCTGACTACTCTGTGGCTGAAGAAATGCTTCCTAACATCCCTTTGACTCATCTGAGTCTTCAGCTTCCAGTTGTGTCCCCTTGTTTCTGTGTTCCCTCTCTGGAACATCCTGTCCCTGTCTACCTTGTCGATTCCCCGCAGTATTTTGTATGTCGTTATCATGTCTCCTCTGACCCTTCTTTCCTCCAGTGTTGTTAGTCCTATTTCCCTCAACCTTTCTTCATAGGACAGACCCCTGAGTTGTGGAACTAGCCTTGTCGCAAACCTTGCACTTTCTCTAGTTTCTTTACGTGCTTGACCAGGTGTGGGTTCCAGACTGGTGCTGCATATTCTAGTATGGGCCTGACGTACACGGTGTACAGTGTCTTGAACGATTCCTTGTTTAGGTAACGGAACGCTAATCTTAGGTTTGCCAGTCGCCCATATGCTGCCGCAGTTATCTGGTTGATGTGTGCCTCCGGAGATGTACTTGGCGTTATACTCACCCCAAGGTCTTTCTCCTTTGCCGAGGTTTGTAGCCCTTGTCCACCTAGCCTGTACTCTGTCAGCGGTCTTCTTTGTCCTTCTCCGATCTTCATGACTTTGCATTTGGTGGGATTGAATTCGAGAAGCCAGTTGCTAGACCAGATGTCAAGCTTGTCCAGGTCTGTTTGAAGTCCTGCTTGGTCCTCTTCCGATGTGATTCTCCTCATTAATTTCACATCATCTGCGAACAGAGACACTTCTGAGTCTATCCCATCCGTCATGTTCTTGTGTGTGTATTCTCGTGTTGTGTGTTCATGTGTGTGTACGCTTATGTGTGTGTTTGTGCTCGTGTGTGCATCTTCCTGTGTGTGTGCACTCGTGTGTGTGTGCTCGTGTGTGTGATCGTGTGTGTGTGTGCACTCGTGTGTATGTGTGTATGCACTCGTGTGTATGTGTGTGTATGCACTCGTGTGTGTGCGCCCGTGTGTGTGTGAGTGCTCGTGTATATGTGTGTGTGACCCAATTAATATTTGCAATAATAACTCATTATAGTTGTGACCAGGTATGGACGTGTGAATTGCTCATTACTTTGTAATTTATTCATGATTGTAACCATGTTTAGATGTGTAGATGATTCATTACCTTTGTAACTTGGTCGTGATTGTGACCAGATCTACCTGGAGTTCATTACCTTTGTAACTTGTTCAATTATGAAAACTTTGGGGCCTAGTCCCTGGACCCATTATGTACCTCTGTAATCTTTTGACTTCGCTCACAGGATGGGTATGGGGTGCATAATAAAGATATTAAACAAACTAAACTGTTCATTAGTCATGTCTCCAGGCCCCTCTTATATTACACTTGCTTTCAATTTTGAATTTTTATTCACTCAAAAAATAAAAGATATACTGTTATGCAGACTACTGCAGTATTGTAATAATTGTATAAATAATGTAAGTGCATTCGTGAATACACATTAGACCTACCAGTTGACGTGTATTGGATGCATGACGTGATTTGTTTACTCTTTAATGAACATTTCCAGTACTTTAAACTCAATTTCAAGCTACTTTCTGTCCCGAAACCAATCAAAATCATCTCTATTTCTGTAATATATCTTCCATTCTATCAATTGAGACCAAGATACCGAGAATACAGCCATAAAAACCATACGAAAATACATACACTGCAAAATCGCTGTTTTAAACCAAAAACACGGTCACAGTTTTTTTCTCATGCACTGCGTGCTGCAAGATTTTTTTATTTTGGTGCACACTTAGTACATAGACCCATTCTCTCATATCTACACCCAGTTTTACCGCTCACAGCTTATCCGAGTGAGCTGAGCTTATGGCGTTATATTACGGGACCGACAGTGAAAGGGTTAAGCAAAAATAAGTACATAAACTAAGATTCAAATAAAAGAAAAGTATGATATATGTATAATGAAAAAATCATACTATATTTCATTCAGCATGAAATATAGCAAGGTATCCTTATATAAGTCAATGATACTGGCATCTAGGCTAAGTGAAATATTATGCAAGATATAATTTATATCATACATCAGTGTTGGCCACAGTGGCTGAATTAATATACAGTGGACCCCCGAGTTTCATAAACCCCGGAAATCGTACAATTATGTAAGTAAAATATTGTAAGTGCTTGTGGAAGTGTATTTTTGGGGGTCTGAAATAGACTAACCTACGTGACATTTTTCCTTAAGGGAGTACATTCGTTCGGTAATGGCGCTTGAGCAGACTTCAGGAGTGAAGTTTTTACGAAACTCGGGGGTCCACTGTAGTTGTAGACTGTGCTGTCTTTTATCAAAATTTTGTGCAGAAATGAATCCCATCTTTATTTCATCTTCTTTCTTCTTTCAACAAACCAGCTGTATCCCACCGAGGCAGGGTGGCCCAAAAAGAAAAACGAAAGACTCTCTTTTTAAATTTAGTAATTTATACAGGAAAAGGCATTACTAGCCCCTTGCTCCTAGCATTTTTGTCACCTCTTCCAACACGCATGTCTTACGGAGGAAGAATTCTGTTCCACTTCCCCATGGAACTGAAATTTGTCCTCATTGATCATATTGTTGTCAGTGACCCATTGGAAGACTTCGTTTATGTCAGCTTTCAAGTTTGCTGTGTGCTCAATGGATTCCACTCTCATTAATTTACAGGTGATGGTAAATATGTTTCATCTTCAGAGCATAATAATCTAAATGTATTGCTCCATAACCTGTGTCAATATAGAGTAAAATTAATATTAGTCTGCCCGAAATGCCTAGGCCTGCTAGTGGCCTTCTTTGTAACTAATATTTGATAATATGTAAACCACACATTGTAAGCTTTGCAAGGAAATAAACATTTTAATTTTCATTTTCATTTGCAGCCTGCCTGAGGCTACGTGCTTTCAGGCAGTCGTCAACACACAGATCGTTGATGGTTTTACAGTGAAGGTCACCAAGGATCAACGTGAGTCAGCTGCTTTTCTCACCATCATGACACGTTGTCTTCAAAGCAAGTACCAGGTCAGTTGAATAATTATCATAACTTCCCAGTAGTTTGTGTATATCAGCCTGGTTGTTTACATGACAGTCTAACAACCTGTGGAATACATCCATCTTTTCTCTTTTTCTTCTTTTATACTTTAAGTTTTATTGATATCACCTGGGTACTGTGTCTATCACTAGCAATATATGAAGTACACGTATATCAGTTTAGTGTTAGGTAACACTACAGTATATTACCTGAGTCTTGTATTTTATTACAGTACGTATTTCTTTTAACAAACCGGCCATATCCCACCAAGGCAGGGTGACCTAAAAGAAAAACAAAACTTTTTTTTTAAATCTAGTAATGTATACAGGAGAAGGGGTTGCTAGCCCCTTGCTCCTGGCATTTTAGTCGAAACCCACGACACACATAGCTTACGGAGGAAGAATTCTATTCCACTTTCCCATGGAGATAAGAGGAAATAAACAAGAACAAGAACTTTTAAGAAAATGAAGAAAACCCAGAGGGGTGTGTGCATATGTATACATGTACAGTGAGCCCCCGGTTCTCGTCGGCAATCCGTCTAGAGGGCCCGTCGACCACTGGTTTGGTCGAACTCCGATTCTTTTTTCCCCCATAAGAAATAATTGAAATAAAATTAATCCGTTCCAGACATCTAAAAGTATTAAAATAAAATATTTTTAGAACTTTTGACATTAAATTAAACACAATTTTATAAAAAATTAAAATAAATAGTACAATAACATGTCACTTACATTTATTGAAGAGTTGTTGATGTGTGGAGGACGGGAGGAGGGAGAAGGGAAAGTAGTATGCTAGTGTTTGGAAGGGGAATCCCTTCCATTAACACTGCAGGTAAGTTCTTTTCTGGGGTTACTGGCCTTTTTCTTTTAATGCCACTAGGACCAGGTTGAGTCACTGGACCCCTCTAACAAAAAATCTGTCCAGGGAGCTCTGTGTCTGGCGGTTCTTTAAAATGTCCTTAAAATGTAACAAGACATTGTCATTAAACATGTCACATACACGGTGCAACATCTTGGTTAGGGTGATAATCATCCATAAAGCCTTGCACATCAGCCCATTTGTCCGATCTCCCTAATCCTTGAAGGCACCTTCTTCCATCTTGGTTCCACCTCCTCCTCCTCTGGACCATTTTCCTGACCTGTGGTCTCTTGTTGCAGTTGCTGTTGAAGCTCTTGCAGATCTTCAGTGGTTAACTCTTCATTGTGCTCCTCCACCAACTCTTCCACATCCTGGTACAAACATCCAACCCCATGGACTTGCCCAGTTCCACAATTTCTTGCACAACAGGCTCAGGCTCAGGGTTCTGAGGCTCAGCCCCAAAACCTTCAAAATCTAGGACACAGTCTGTACAATTTTCTCCAGGCAGAGTTCAAAGTCCTTGTAGTCACTCCTCCCAAGCCTTACCTATAAGCTTTCACAATGCAGGATATGGAAATGCTCTTTCCAAAAACTCTTTTAGGGTCATATCCATGTCTGTGGTTACAAAAAAGCACTTTTGAAACATTGCTTGGTGTAGAGGTTTTTAAAGTTGCAAATGACCTGCTGGTCCATGGGCTGGAGGAGAGGGTGGTATTAGGGCAAGAACTTCACTTTGATGAACTCAAGCCCTGCACAATTTGCTCTGCCAAGTCTGGAGGATGACCAGGAGCATTTCTTCACAGGGCCAAAAACACTTTTTAAACCCAATCAAGGAAAATTTCCCAGGCCCCCATGCCTTACTTTAACTTAATAACACAAATTAGATTTTTTGATACCACATCTGCCAAACCCGGGGTTTTCAGAATGATACACCGGGGTAAAGGCTTCACTTTGCAATCACCACTGGCATTAGCACACATCATGAGAGTGAGCCTGTCTTTCATGGCATGTCCTGGCTGTGCCTTTTTCCTCCTTTGTAATTTTAGGTCCTGTTTGGCATTTTTTTCCCAAAACAGGCCTTTTTTGGTCACAATTGAACACTTGTTGGGGTTGGAATTGTTCAGCCTCTATGTACCCCGGAATTCCTACATATTTTTCAGCCGCATTTTTGTCACAACTGGCTGCCTCACCATGCCTCACAACACTATGTATGCCACTTCGTTTCTTTAAATCTGTCAAACCACCCTTTTGGGCTGGTTTTAAATTAGTTCACTTCATCATTTTCCCCAGGGCATTTTTTTGGGGGATCATCATGCAACTCCCTTTTGTTTTTTCCCAATATTTTTGAAGGAAATTATCTCCTGCTAATTTTTTTTCTCGTTGATCCACACCCAACAACAAAGTTTCTACTTGTTCCAGCACTTGAATTCTTTTTTTGGGGGACCATATTTTGAAACCTTTCGAAAAACAGCATCCTTGATTTTTTTCTCTTGGCCAAAATGGAAGAGATGGTGGAAGGGGTTTTTGCCAAGAGCCTGGCCACCCTTAGTAAACCCCCCACTTTCATATTTTGCTATCATCTCCTTCCCCTTCCCTTTTTTTCCCCCCCCGGGGGGGGCCCCTTTTTTTTTTTAAACCCCCCCCTTTAAAAAAACAATTTTTAAAAAAAAAGGGGGGGCCCCCCGGGGGGCCCGGGGGGGGGAAAAAAAAAATTTCCCCGGGTTTTTAAAATTTTTTTTCCGGGGGCCCCCCGGGGGGGGGGGAAACCGGGGAAAATTTTTCCCCAAAAAAAAAAAATGCCCCCAAACCCGGGGTTCCTTTGGGGTTTTTTAAAAAAAAGGGGGGAAAAATTTTTTTTTTAAAAAAAAAATTTTTTTTTTTTTTTTTTTTTTGGTTTTTTTTGCTTTTTTTTCGGGGTTTTTTTTTTTCAGGGGCCCCCCCTTTTTTTTTGGGGGAAAAGTGGGGGCCCCCCCCCTTTTTTAAAAAAAATTTTTTGGGTTTCCCCCTTTTTTTAAAAATTTTTTCCCAAAAAATTTTTTTTTTTTTTTTGGGAAAAATTTTCCGGGAAAAAGGAAAACCCCTTTTTAAAAAAAAGGGGGAAAAAAAATTTAAAAAATTTTTAAAAAAAATTTAAAAAAGGGAAAAAAAAAATTTAAAAGGGGGAAAAAAAAAAAAATTCCCCCTTTTTTTTAAAAAAAAAAGGGGGGGGGGAAAAAGGGGGGGGGGGAAGGGGGAGGAAGGAGGCCAAAAAAACCGGGGGGTTAAGCCCGGGGGGGGGGTTTGGAGGGGGGGATGGGGGGAAAAAAGGGGAAAAAAAGGGGGGGGGGGGCAGGGTTTTAAAAAAAGGGGGGGGGGGTTGGGAGGGGGGGGGTAAAAGGGGGGGGATGAGGGGGGGGGAAAAAAGGGGGGGGAGGGGGGGGGGTTTTTTGGGGGTTTTTGGGGGGGGGGGGGGAGGGGGGGGGGGGGTAGCAGGGGGGGGGGGGGGGGGGGGGTTTTTGGGGGGGGGAAATTTAAAATTTTTTTTAAGGGGGGGTTTTTTTTAAAAAAAAAGGGGGTTTTTCCCCCCTCTTCCCTCTCTCCCATCCAACAACATCAGTCTTCAATAAAGGTAAGTGCCACATTCATTTTTTTTAAAAATTTTTTTTTTTTTTTTTTTTTTTAAAAAAAATTTTTTTTTTTTTATTTTAAAAGGGGTTTTTTGGGCCCTTTTTTTAAAACCCCCCAAAAAAAAAAAAAGGGGGTTAAAAAAAAAAAAAAAAAAAAAAAAAAAAAAGGTTTTCCCCTTTTTAAAAAAAATTTTTTTCCCCCCTTCCCCTTTTTAAAATTTCCCCCTTTTTTTTTAAAAATTTCCCCGGGGGGGTTTTTTTTTTGCCCCAAAAAAAAAAATTTTTTTTTAAAAAAAAAAAAAAAATTTTTTTTAAAAAAAAAAATTTTTGGGGGTTTTTTAAAAATTTTTAAAAAGAAAACCCTTTTTTTTTTTTTTTTTTTTTGGGGGGGGGGAAAATTTTTTTTTTCCCCCCAAAAAATTTTTAAAAAAAATTTTCCCCCCCAAAAAAAAATAAATTTAAAAATTTTTTAAAAAAAAAATTTTTTTTTAAAAAAAATTTTAAAAAAAAAAATTTTTTAAAAAAAAATTTTAAAAAAAAAAAAAAATTTTTTAAAAAAACGGGGGGGGGGTTTTGGGGGGGGGGGGGGAAAGGGGGGAAAAAAAAGGGGGCCCAACCCCTTTTTTTTTTTTTTTTTTTCCCCTTTTTTAAAACCCCCAAAAAAAAAAATTTTTTTTTTTTTTAAAATTTTTGGGGCCCAAAATTTTTTGAAAAACCCCCCCCTTTTTTTCCCCCTCCCCCCCCCAACCCCAAAAAAAAAAAAACCCGGGGGGGCCCAAACCCCCCCCCCTTAAAACCCCCAAAAATTTTCCCCCTTTTAAAACCGGGGAAAACCCCCCCTTCCCCAAATTTCCAAAAAAAAGGAAATTTTTTTTAAAAACCCTGGGGCCCCCGGGGGGGGCCCCCGGGGCCCGCCGTCCGGGAAACCCAAAAAAAACCCAATCCCTTTTTTTTTTAAATTTTTTCCCCCCCCCGGGAAACCAAAAAAAAACCCCGGGGAAAACCCCCCCAAAATTTTTTGGCCCTTTTTCCCCCCCCAAAAAAAAAAAAACCCCCCTTTTTTTTTTGGGGAAAAAAACCCCTTTTTTTCCCCCCCCAAAAAGGGGGGGTTTTTTTTTTTTAAAAAAAAAAATTTTTTTAAATTTTAAAAAAAAAAAAAAATTTTTAAAAAAATTTTTTTTATTGTTTTTTTCCCCCTTTTTCCCCCCTTTTTTTTTTTTTTTTATTTTAAAAAATTAAAAAAACCCAAAAATTTTTTTTAAAAAAGGAAAAAATTTAAAAAGGAAATTTTTAAAAAAAAAAAATTTTAAAATTGGTTTTTTTTTTTAAAAAAAAAAAATTTTAAAATTTAAAAAAATTTTTTTTTTCTTTTAAAAAAACATCCCTGAAATGACACACCACTGTGTCATTGTACATCCTCACCACTCACCTCTAACCCCATAGACTTCCCCAAATTCCACAATTTCTTCCACAACAGGCTCAGGCTCAGGCCCCAGGGTTCTGGGCTAAACCCCAAAAACCTTTCCCAAAATCCCTCTCTAGGACACAGTCTGGCCAAAATTTTTCTCCAGGCAGAGTTCAAAGTCCTGGTAGTCACTCCCTCCCAAGCCTTACCTATAAGGTTTACAAAGCAGCATATGGAAATGGTTTTCCAAAAGTCACGCGCTCCTGGAGTGCGCGCTCAGCTGGGCGCCAGGACACGTCCGGTCGAATGTCGCTACCGGCAAACATCGTAACCCGCAATCATTTTTTGTATGTTATAAATATCTTTTACCCAGAAATTGTAAGCTGACAGCATCGTAACCTGAGGTATGACTGTATACGCATCGGCAATTTGCGGACTTTGAGCCCTATTTTCGGCCAATTCCATTGATCCAGTCAACAAACTCTTAGCTTTTTCTATCGGTGAGTACAAAAACCACCAATTTCCAATTTCAACCCCCAATAAAGTGTGAAATTGGAAATTTTTGGCCCAATTTCATCAAAAAAAAAAAAAGTTCTCAATTTAAAAATAGTGTCCAGAATAAACAATGCAGACATTTCTGGCACTAAAATAAGATGTTATCTGTTCATTAGTCATGTCTTTGGGCCCCCTCTTATATTACTCTTGCTTTCTATTTTGATTTTTATTCACACAAAAAATAGAAGATTTACCGTTATGCAGACTATTGAATTTTGTAAAAATGGTATAAATAATATCAGTGCACTTGTGAAAGAATATTAGACTCACCAATTGATGTGTATTGGATGCGTGGGTGATTTGTTTATCTTGAACATTTGCAAAAATCAAACATTTCCCCTACTTTGAGCTCAATTTATGGTCGTTTTCATCATGAAACTAATCCAAATCATCTATATTTCTGTAGTATGTTTTCCATTCTATCAAATGAGACCATAAAAAAAGAATACAACCATAACTACTATATGAAAATACACCTGTTTTTTTCTCTCATTATGCACTGCGTGCTGCAGGATTTTTTGTACTATGCACACTGACCACACAGACCCATTCTCTCATATGTGGGCCTACCAGTTTTCTCCTGCTTGATTTGAAGCCGCTAGAATTTGTGAGTATATATACGTTCGCAACCCCCAATCCTGAGTGCTCTCCTGTTGTCGCAAAATATTCGAAAAAAAATATTTTCTCTTATCAAAATGTTAAGATGATTTTTCTGATTGTTTTTATCCTAAAAAAAAATTTTCCGATCAGTACTTACCGAGATATGAAGGCATAAAGTTGGCAGAAAATGAGCCGCGTATGGCAACAGTTGCAAATGCCGCTCACTCGGTAAACTTTTGTTTACTTCCATTCGTAGATTTCTTGTTTTTTTCACTATTTTCTTTTTTACGTAACTTATGTGGCCTGTGAGACCAAAGTAAGGTGCAATGTTTATATATACACTCATTGTTTGTACAAATAATTGCATAAACATTGTATCATTATATTGTTTACAAAACTTGTTTACACAACCAACAATAAAAAAAAATGTTCATTACTATTGTTCTATAATAATACGTATATGCACAGTGGTGTTTTACACTCCTCACACATAAACGAGTGTCTGCATTTTGTGGGCGTTTTGTTGTATGTTTACAGACAAAACACCTCTTCTGAGCACTTTTCTTGAAAGTAGTAGGAGGCAGTTGTATGGGGTAGTGATCACCAGGCCTCAGACGAGAGGGCATGTGTTGATAATTTTATAGGTGCTGGTCAATTGCAGGTGTTGTTCCTTGGTACTTGAATATTATTTGTCTATGACTGACAAACAAAATTCACCATATTTGGGTTTGTTGTTCGTCTTCAACTTGTACATATTAAAAGCATTCAGCATGGAAATGTCAAGAAGATGGAAAAAGATTTTTATGTACCACTTATAACTCCTGCGAACACAATCAGCAAACCCAATCTGCATGTCACATTTGTCCACTAAGCGCATATTGAGGTTGTAGTCCATCACAGCTGCAGGTTTTACAATGGGTTCATTGGTCTCTCTATTCTGCTTGCCAGTGTCTACAATTGTGTCAGTGAACTGATGTCAACAATGTGACATCACGTTTGTCTTGCCACCGAAATGCCATGATGTCATTGGCAACAAATACCTGCACATCACCTCTACGAGTGCCTGCGTTGAACCTAGGCATATGTTTACGATTTCCATGCACTGTGCACACACGTCTGTCATGTTCACTCGCAAGAAATCACTAAGAGGCTTGTGTACAAGTTATCAGTATATAATATATGCCCCTTACCAAGATATGGTTCCATCATTGTTCTAACCACATCACCAGAGATACCCAATAACTTCCTGGTATCTTGCAATGTATTACTGCCAGTGTACACAATTATATCCAAAACGACCACTTTTGCAGTCACATAGTACAAATAACTTTATACCAAAGCGTTTCCTCTTGCTTGGTATATACTGCTTGAACGACAGTCTGCCTTTGAACAAAATCAAAGACTCATCAATAACAAGCTTCCTGAAGGTAATAAAAATACATACACCACTTTTTGTTTCATGTACATCACATTCTTGATCTTTATAACCTGTTGTTTCTTCAGGCCTTGTTTTGTCTGAGAAGTGTAACATACGTAACAGTATCAAAATCGATTCACTGGTATAATATCCTAAAACCGGGGTTAAAATCAGCGTTCCGTCAACCAGTATGTGTTGACAGTGGCCTTATACACATGTGGCATAAAATTATTGTGGCAAAGAACAGGTACATCTTTCCCAGTTGTTCTTCTACTGGTGAGCCGTGCCTTGGTGAAAGAATTGTTTTCCATGGTGTACTCGTAATATTTTGTTTCCTGACAATAATGTCCTTCAAGGGGTTCATCGAAGAATAACTGAAAGCATTCAGTTCAGTGGCATTGTTCCCAAGTGTTCAATTTTGCAGTATTCTACTTTGAATTTCATCAAAGTCATGGGGATTGGGAACAAAATTATCACCTTGCTGCCAATCCCAGATGCGGTCTGCTGGCGAGTACTGGATATTGACAGGTGGTTGTGGTTGTACAGGTTGTGGTTGTGCAGGTTGTGGGAGTGTGGGGGTGGTTGAGGCTGGTTGTGGCTGTCCTGAGTTAGCAGCGTGGGTAGCAGCATGGCCCGCTCCTGGTGCCACATGACTCATGCCACCAACACCACTACTAGCAAAGCTACCCCACGCACATTACGCACCCCCATTGAGCCAAATTTTTTGGTTAGTGGGTTTGGGTTTGAAGGACCTGCCTAGTATGGGAGTAAGCCTGCTGCAGTGTTCCTCCTTTCTTATGTTCTTTACACTGAAGGTCTCCTACACCGTCTGTCAAACCTCTTGTTTTTATGATCATCATCTTCACTCTCTCTAGGCTAGAATACTGCTGTACATTAACATCCCCATTCAAGGCAGGTGAAATTGCAGATCTAGAGAATGTACAGAGAACCTTCACTGCACGTATAAGTTCCATCAAACACCTTAACTACTGGGAATGCCTGGAAGCACTAGACTTATATTCACTGGAGTGCAGGCGAAGAGATATATCATAATCTACACCTGGAAGATTCTGGAGGGACTGGTCCTAATATGCACACAGAAATCACTCCATACGAAAGCAAAAGACTTGGCAGATGGTGCAACGTACTTCCAGTGAAAAGTAGGGCGCCACTGGTACACTAAGAGAAAGCACGATAAGTGTCCGGGGCCCAAGACTGTTCAACAGCCTCCCACCAGCCATAAGGGGCATTACCAGTAGACCTCTGGCTGCCTTCAAGAGGAGCTGGACAGATACCTAAAGTCAGTGCCAGATCAGCCGGGCTGTGGTTCGTACGTTGGACTCGTGCAGCCAGCAGTAACAGCCTCGTTGATCAGGCCCTCATCCACCGGGAGGCCTGGTCATAGACTGGGCTGCGGGACGTCGATCCCGGAATACCCTCCAGGTGGACTCAGGTAGTTCACTATCAATTCGTGGTGTAGGGCCAAGAGATGAACTCCGAGATTTACTCCTTTTCCTTGGAATAGCATATGGCACACTACCAGAATGCATGTAGTGTCGTACATACTGCCGCTTCACTGGAGAATATTCTCCTCACTGTCGCCACTAGAACTGCTTTCAATAACTTTGAAATCACTATCATCATCACTTATACTGCTCCATCTGAGTCCTGTACACGGTGAAATAGTTTTCTCTTTTGTCCTGGTACAGGTGAACGTGAATGAGACGGCCCAGCACCAGAGGTGGAAGGTTGTGGGTCATCTGGGTTTTCATCACTAATTATGTTATCCTGGGCACTGCTTTGGTCACACCATTTTGAAAACCATGGAATTCACTTTCACTTGCACTTCCATGCTGTTTGAACTATCACTTGGGAAGAAGACCTCCAATTCGCTGGGGGTGAGGTACTTCTTACCACCAGGCATGGTGAACAAGGACTACAAACATGGCGCTCCCACAATGCACCACTGAGTCCCGATTTTTTCATACTGCGCACACCCACCACGCAGACCCATTTCTCTCACATGTAGGCCTACCAGCTTTCTCCCACTTGATTTGAAGCCGCTAGAATTTACGGCGTATTAATCGTCGAAACAGTGGCTCGTAAGACGTATATATATGACCCGAAACAGTCAAAGGGTTAATAAAAAAAAAATATTTTACTGAACAGGAAGGCCCTGCTTTACAGCATTCTTCATGGTGTACTGCTATTGTGGTGCGGTTTTCAGTTACAGGAGGGCCTCCATTTCTACAGGGCACACCAAGTGTGCATGCCCATTCTATACTGCCTAGGCCTGTCAGGCCTCTGGTACCAAATTTGAATTAAGGAAAAATAGTACATTGATCACCGTCTGGAGCGCTATCGGTAATGCATGGATCATTAGTTTTACAGTTAACCCTTTCACTGTCGAGACCCCTGCTCACAAACTTGCTGTCAGTATTGAAGAATTTAAAAAAAAAAATTAATAAAATGATAGATATATTTCCGAAGGTAATGAAACCAAAAAAAATGAAATTTGATGGAAAACTCATGGAATTACGCTCTTGCGAAGTTAAGTGGTCTAGGCGATATTTACGCATCGTCGATTTCGCAAACTTTGAGCCAACTTTACGCCTCCATATCTCGGTAAGTACTGATCCCCCAAAAAATTTTAGGATAAAAACAATCAAAAAATAATCTTAACATTTTCATAAGAAAAAATCATTTTTTTTTTCGAATATTTTGCAACAACAGGAGACCACTCAGGATTAGGGGTTGCGACAGTCAAAGGGTTAATTGAACTATGTGTAGAAAGGGGTTTGGTGATGAGTACAGTGGTCCCTCGGTTTTCGCCGAAAATTCGTTCCAGAATGCTGCTCAAGTGCCATTACCGAACGAATTTACTTCCTTAAGAAATAATGTCACGTAGGTTAGTCTATTTCAGACCCCAAAAAATACACTTGCAACAGCACTTACGAAAATACACTTACATAAATGTTCGAGTTTGGAGATGCACAAAAACTGAGGGACCACTGTAATACATATTTTATGAAAAAGAGGATAAATAAGTTTACAAAATATGATATAGCATGTAATGAAAGTAGTTTGTTAGATTATGTATTGGTGGATAAAAGGTTGATGGGTAGGCTTCAGGATGTGCATGTTTATAGAGGGCAACAGATATATCGGATCATTATCTAGTTGTAGCTACAGTTAGAGTAAGAGGTAGATGGGACAAAAGAAAAATTGCAACAGTAAGTAAGAGAGAGGTGAAAGTTTATAAACTAAGGGAGGAGGAAGTTAGGGTAAGATATAAGCAACTACAGTGGACCCCGGTTTTCGTTATTTTTCGTTCCAGAATGCTGTTCAAGTGCCATTACCAAACGAATTTATTCCCATAAGGAATAATGTAAAGTAGACTAGTCCTTTTAGACCCCAAAAATTCACTTACAAAAGCATTTAAAAATACACTTACATAAAGGGCGAGTTTGGAGCAGGATGAACACCGGGGTCCACTGTATTGGCAGAAAGGTGGACGAGTGAAAGTATGGGTAGCAGGGGGTTATAATAATAATAATAATAATTTATTTAGACATGATACAATGTTGAACTACATAGTTAGGTATAAATGAGGTGTACATGCCAAAAGCCCCTAATATGCTGAGCATTGTGGGCATTCTTAAGATTAATTAACAGTAGAATACGTGGTAAAAATTATGGTTGATAAGGGATAAGGATGATAAGGTTGAAGAGGGATGGGATAGTTTTAAAAATGCAGTACAGTGGTACCCCGGTTTACGTAATTAATTTCTTCCAGAATGCCGTTACCAAACGAATTTGTTCCCATAAGGAATACATAATGTAAATTTGATTAGTCCTTTTAGACCCCCAAAAATACACTTATAAAAGCACTTAGAAAAATACACTTACATAATTGTTCGACGAGAATGGTATACAATACCGACAAGATGAAATTAAGACACATGTGCAACATCTGGGTATCTTTATTGTAGACGTTTTGCCATCCAGTGGCTTTATCAATACAAATTCTAGGACATTATTTGAAGACAGAAGAACTATATACAAAAGATGAGGTAATCAGTCCCTCGGCCTTGGAGTTGGTGTGAACAGCACCGAAGTCTAGTAGTTTCTGGAGCAGAGGTAAGGAGCCTGGCGCTTATATACTAATGTCAGGTAGAAAGGGACATGTAGCAGACGAGGGCAAAGTCACTGGTAGGCGGGATTCCCCAGTGGAAGTAGGTCATACCCAAAGAGATGGGTTAGTTGTAGTAGTAGTTTCCGCGAAGGTTATGTACAGATCCTCAGAATCAAGATTCCATGATGTTGCAGTGTCTGACAAGTTGTACAAGAATGGTATACAATACCGACACTGCAACATCATGGAATCTTGATTCTGAGGACATGTACATAACCTTCGGCAACTACTACTACAACTAACCCATCTCTTGGATGCCTACTTCCACTGGGAATCCCGCCACCAGTGACTTTGCCCTCGTCTGCCACGTCCTTTCTCGTGACGTTAGTATATAAGCGCCAGGCTCCTTACCTCTGCTCCAGAAACTACTAGACTTCGGTGCTGTTCACCAACTCCAAGGCCGAGGACTGATTACCTCATCTTTGTATATAGTTCTTCTGTCTTCAAATATGTCCTAGAATTTGTGTTGATAAAGCCACTGGATGGCGAAATGTCTACAATAAAGATACCCAGATGTTGCACATGTCTTAATTTCATAATTGTTCGAGTTTGGAGCAGTACGTAAACCGGGGGTCCACTGTATTAGAATTTTGGGCAGAAGTTTGTGGCTATAGGAGGGTGGGTGCAGGAGGAAAGAGGAGTGATTGGTGGAATGATGAAGTAAAGGTTGCAATAAAAGAGAAAAAGGTTGCTTATGAGAGGTTTTTACAAAGCAGAAGTGATATAAGAAGGGCAGAGTATATTGAGAGTAAATGAAAGGTGAAGAGAGTGGTGAGAGAGTGCAAAAGGAAAACAAATGATAGATTGGTAGAGACTGTCAAGAAATTTTCCTGAGAATAAGAAAAAAAATTTTAGTGAGATAAACAAGTTAAGAAAGCCTAGGGAACAAATGGATTTGTCAGTTTAAAACAGAGTAGGATAGTTAGTAGATGGGAGCTGGAAGTATTGGGTAGATGGCGGGAATATTTTGAGGAACTTTTAAATGTCGATGAAGAAAGGGAAGTGGTAATTTTATGCACTGGCCAGGGATAAAGATAAGATAAGATTTCTTCAGATTTTTAACCCCAGAGGGTTAGCCACCCAGGATAACCCAAGAAAGTCAGTGCGTCATCGAGGACTGTCTGTCTTATTTCCATTGGGGTCCTTAATCTTGTCACCCAGGATGCGACCCACACCAGTCAACTAACAACCCAGGTACCTATTTGCTGCTAGGTGAACATGACAACAGGTGTAAGGAAACACGTCGAAATGTTTCCACCCGCTGGGAATCAAACCCGGGACCTCCGTGGGAGGTATAACATCTTTAGGAGTGAAAAGAGCAGGATGTGAGTGTGGGAGAGATGCATGAGGCATTATGTAGAATGAAAGGGGGTAAAGCAAGGGAGGGTGATTTAGTCATTTAGAAAGGATGGAGGAGGATCAGTCAACCAAGAGAGTGAACAAATGATGGCTGGGTGGAAGAAGAGTATGGGTTGTCCTAAGAAGGGTCAATGTTCGGAAGGTGTAGGAAGTTTTGAGTGGTATGGGCTTTAGCATTCAGCAGGTAAATGTTGGCATGTAAGAGATGGGTGGGTTGTTGCAGTTCTGAGGATCATTTGAACTGTGATGTTTATGCATTTCTGACAAGATGAGTGATGGTAAATGTATTTTTCCTTTTCTTTGGGTCACCCTTCCTTCATGGAAGATGTCTGATGCAATAAAAACAACTATACTGTACAGGTTACTACAGTAGCAGTACATACAGTACATTTGTGTTTATAATATGGTGCATTAACCGGTTTTCTCTTTATCAGGGTAAAGCAGTGAGTAGCGTGCTACACAAGGATGTTGAAAGTCAGAGAGAAGAGATGCTGGACAATGGCACTACTGAGACGTCATTAATGACTTTACGCAGTTTAATGCAGCATCTGTAAAAAACCATCAACTAACAGTTAGAGAGATGTTTGCCAAACACCTGCTGCAGATACATGGTCTTAGTGTCGATAAAGTCCGGCCAATTGTTGATCAGGTAATGTGATGCACGATTTGTTATTAAACTGAAGAAAAAAGGTACATAGTATGACCTTTTAAAAAGAAAACAACGTACAGTAGGGCCCCGCTTTACGGCGTTTCACCTTACAGTGTTCCGCTGTTACGACTTAGATATCGTAATTTAAATAAAATGGTCCTGGCTCCTATATGGCTTCTCAGTCTGCTGTCTAGGGGCATTTAAATTACACTGAAAAAAACACAGCCACTCTAGGGCCAGCATGCACTCATATTAAAAATTATTAATTATTAAAATTAGGAAGGACATTAACCCTTAAACGGTCCAAACGTATACAGTGGACCCTCGGTTAACGAAAAAAATTCATCCCAGAAGCCTGCTCAAGTGCCATTACCGAACGAATTTACGTCCTTAAGAAATAATGTCACGTAGGTTAGTCTATTTCAGACCCCCAAAAATACACTTCCACATGCAATTAAAAAATTATACTTACATAATTGTACGATTTCCGGGGTATTCGTTAACCGAGGGTCCACTGTACAGTGGTCCCTCGGTTTTCGCCGAAAATTCGTTCCAGAATGCTGCTCAAGTGCCATTACCGAACGAATTTACTTCCTTAAGAATTAATGTCACGTAGGTTAGTCTATTTCAGACCCCCAAAAATACACTTGCAACAGCACTTACAAAAATACACTTACATAAATGTTCGAGTTTGGAGATGCACGAAAACCGAGGGACCACTGTATAGTATATGTTAGTACCGCTGTTGCCCCAAACGTATATTTACATTTTATTTTTCATTCCTTCAAAATTGGCGCGATAGGCCTGAGTCGCCTAGGCATGAGAGAATGGGTCTGCGCACTCATTGTGCGCCTGGTTAAAAAAATCCTGGACGCCTGGGTACCACATGGTAGGACCAGTTACATTCAGCTCCATCCTGGGTCAACATCATGGCACATCCTTGTGATTCACTCACGCCTCGTCGTATTAACACTCTACTATTCGAGGAAAGTGATATACAACGTGAGATTAGTGGATCTGACACCGATGTGGCCACTAATAATTAAGGAATTAGTGAAAATATCGACGATAACCCAGATGACCCTCAGCCCATCACCTCTGGGGTGGCCACTGTGGCCACACCAGACCCTGGGCCAAGCACCTCTGGGGTAACCAGTGTGGCCACACCAGACCCTAGGCCAAGCACTTCTTGGGTGGCCAGTGTGGCCACACAAGACCCTGGGCCAAGCACCTATGGAGTGGCGAGTGTTACCCATAGGCAACTACGCAAGAGGAAACTATCATTTTCCCGGAGTTTTAGTGATAGTGAAAGTGATGTAAGTGACGATGAGATTGATTTTATGCCATTGGATGATTCGTCTAGTGATAGTGATGTGCATTATTCACCTGTGAAGCATACTTTTAGGCATCTTGGTCTACGTTCAGGCATTGTGCCATATGCAGTCACCAAGGGTCGTGGCAGATCACGATCCAAAACCCCAGCCACTGATAGTGATAGTGATCATGAAGGTGAATTTGCAGGGATGGAGGAAGAAGTGGTGGGTGGAAGGGTGCCACATGGCGCAGTGGGTGGACAGACAAAGAACAGCCCGGCACCCCCTCAGCCATGTGCTGCCTCCACTCCTGTCCCCCCACCTGCTTCCCCATGCCACAGGTCCACCTTGCACCATGTGACCGAGAGTGGAAGTGGACACAAAGTGTATTCATGCCACAGCCTTTTGATTTTGTTGTGAGTGGAAGTGGCATCCTGCCAGAATGTCCCATAACGAATGAGTCTACAGAGTTAGACTTTTTCCAGTTATACTTTAACGAGCCTATAATGATCTTGATAGTGACCCAGACGAACAATTATTACCGTTATATCATGGACAACACACAGCAGAGGTTGGGGAATCGTCACGGCTGCGTAGGTGGAAAGATACAAGTGGCTGAAATGTATTTATTACTTGCCACTGTCATGCTTATGCCAATGCCACATACCTATAAGAACAATATACGTAACTACTGGTCCACAGACAACTTTATCAGTACTCCTATCTTCCGTGACCTTCTTCCCTGCAACAGATTCATTCTGTTGCTATGAATGTTGCACTTCTCAGACAGGAATATGCCCAACAGAAATGACCTTCTATACAAAATCCGGGAAGTGTTTATGTACCTAAAGCAGAAATTCAGTGCATACTTTTATCCCTTCAAGAACATTGTTGTCGACGAGTCCTTGATTCTATTCAAGGGACGACTGTCATTCAAGCAATACATACCGACCAAACGTAATCGCTTTGGTATAAAACTTTTTGTTATATGCGACTGTGAGACAGGTCTTGTGTTAGATGTTATTGTATACACCGGGAAAAACACACTCAACAATGCTAGGCGCATGTTGGGCATTTCTGGTGATGTTGTTCGCAGGATGATGGAACCATACCTTGGCAAGGGCCATACATTGTACACAGACAACTGGTATACAAGCCCTATGCCCGCTGATTTCCTGCGTGTGAACAATACTGATATACAGTGGTACCTCGGTTAACAATATTTTTTCGTTCCAGAATGCTGTTCAAGTGCCATTACCAAACGAATTTATCCCCATAAGGAATAATGTAAAATAGACTAGTCCTTTTAGACCCCCAAAAATACACTTACAAAAGCATTTAAAAAAAATAAACTTACATAAAAGGGCGAGTTTGGGGACTGACATGGCACTGACGTGGCATGACAAACGGGATGTGACATTTCTGTCAACCATCCACAGAAACGAGATGGTACAAACAGACAAAGTGAACTGGCACACCAATGAACGTATTGTCAAGCCAGCTGTTGTCGTCGACTATACGAACAATATGCGACTACTTGACAAGTGTGACATGATGATAGGGTTTGTTGACTGTGTGCGTAGGAGTTGCAAGTAGTATATAAAACTGTTTTTCCACCTTGTAGACATCGAATCATCCCTAACTGTCACTACCTGATACCTTTACCACCTACCCCAAAGAAGAAGCATTCCCAGAAGAAGTGTGTCGTGTGTGCTACCACCACAAAACGACCCCAACAGTGGAAGGACACACGATTCATATGTCACCAGTGTGGAGTGGCACTCTATATGAATCCATGCTTCATGGAGTATCATACAATCGTGGAATTCTAGAAACATAAGTGGGACATTTAAGTACTTGTACGTATATAGTTGTAGATAATAGAATGTGATTCAGCCAGGTGTGCAAAATCATCTATCAGTGTGTACATGTGTGTTTGTGTCAGTATGATAATAATTTTGTATATAATATTGGTGTATAAACAATAATTGACATTGAAATCAAAAGATTTACTATAAAATATAGTAATCATATAATAAAAACCAAGAATATTAAAAAAAATGGAAGAAAATGGTAAATA
Source organism: Cherax destructor (assembly GCA_009830355.1). Lineage (NCBI taxonomy): Eukaryota > Metazoa > Arthropoda > Malacostraca > Decapoda > Parastacidae > Cherax > Cherax destructor. The sequence continues at coordinate 19,102 of WNWK01017201.1, read as the reverse complement.
TGTAGATTTTCTGCAAGCGGCAGTGCTCCATATTGCCGGCAGGTGATCGTCAAGTGCCAACTTCGCGGCATCATATCTCGGTAAGTACTGACCCAAAAATATTTTATTTTTATCCTATAACACTTAGAAAATTGTGCTCTTTATTTCTATAAAAAAATGTTTTTTTTTTTTTTTTTCAAAATATTCGGGGCACTGGGCAAGCGAACGTATATATACATTTGGACCGTTTAAGGGTTAAAACTCGCCTATATAAAAATATATATAATATATTAAGTAACTTATATACAACTTACAAACTACTGTACTGCAAAACAACGTCACCTTAGCTCACTAGCACACTGCTACTAGTGAGTTTAACAAAATAAATCATCAGGGAGGCTCCATGACATACACACCCCCTCTTCACTTCTGCCTGGTAGACTAGTTACCAGCAGGCAGAAACACCAATGGTATACACTAAAAAAAAATTACCAAAATTAACTACTCACACTACCGCCCAAACATGATGACTTCACCCAGTCACCACCCGTCTCATACTAACTCACCAACACCTCATCTGCTCCTGTCCTGGCCACTGCCTGATTGACAGGAATAAAACGCATCCGGATTCAGAATAATACTCGGAAAATGACATTATATATGGAGCGTTTTTTTATAAAATATTTTACTGCAGCACACTGCATAATATCCGATAATACAGACATTTCAAATTATGACTAAAACTCTCTATATGGCTCCCCCCCCCCCACCTGACTTTCTAATATGATCACTGCAGGTCACCCGGTTTGTTTACATTCTCTGTGAGCACGACTCTCCATTATGAGTGGAAACTTTCCAAAATTTCAAGTGTTTTAAAGTTATTTCATATTTTATATATACAGTGGACCCTCGGTTTTCTTTGAAAATTCTTTCCAGAATGCTGATTATAATAATAATAATAATACTTTATTTAGACATGGTACAATGATACATAGTTAGGTAGACATGATACATAGGTATTAATGAGATGTACATGCCAAAAGCCCCTAATATGCTGTGCATTGCGGGCATTCTTAGGACTATTTAATAGTAGACTACATGGTAAAAAATTATGGTTGATAATTTATAAAATAAGTACAGTGGACCCTCGGTTAACGAATACCCCGGAAATCGTACAATTATGTAAGTAGTATAATATTGTAAGTGCATGTGGAAGTGTATTTTTGGGGGTCTGAAATAGACTAACCTACGTGACATTATTTCTTAAGGAAGTAAATTCGTTCGGTAATGGCACTTGAGCAGGCTTCTGGGATGAAGTTTTTTCGTTAACCGAGGGTCCACTGTATAATTGTGTATCTAAGTTATAAAGTTTGAATATAAGTTGAACATATCAATTAATTGTAGCAATGCAACTAATTGAGTGAGATAACAATTTAAAACAATTAATTGCATTGCAGTTACAGTTTACGTGGTCATTATAATGTAAATGTTATAGAAACAGTTAGCTTAGTATGTATTATTCATAACAGGTTTTTACATTTAAGTGATTAATCAGGTTTTTACATTTAAGTGATTATTCTACTTTGTTGGGAATGTTTGATATTGAGCATTTAGGTTTGGGTGAGAAGGGGGTTTTTAGCATCGTTTTGAATTGGGGTACAGGCAGGGTTTCTTTGGCAATGACAGGTAATGAATTCCAAATTTTCGTGCCTTTTATATGCATTGAGTTTTTACATAGTGTTAGATGGACACGGGAACATCGAGGAGTGATCTGTGTCTAGTGTTATGGTCATGTGTCCTGTTAAAATTGGTAAGGAGAAGTTTGAGTGGTGGGTTAATATTTGCATAGAGTGTTCTATGTATGTAATAGGCACAGTAAAAGTATGAATGTCTTGTATGGTGAGTAAGTTTAGGTTTTTGAATATTGGTGGAGTATGTTGTCTGGAGTGTGAATTGTTATCATTCTAACTGCTGCCTTTTGTTGTGTTATTAGTGGTCTGAGATGAGTTATTGATGTAGAGCCCCATGCGCAGATTCCATAGGTGAGGTAGGGGTAAATGAGTGAGTGATATAGGGTAAGGAGAGCTGGTTGTGGAACATAGTACCGTATCTTGGATAGTATTCCCACGGTCTTTGAGACTTTCTTGGAAATTTGTTGTATATGTGTCTGAAATTTGAGGCCACTGTCAAGATGGATTCCTAAGAATTTTCCCTCTGTGAGTTTTGTGATAGGGGACCCGTTTATCATTATGTTAAGTGGTGCGTTTGTAGCTCTGTTCCCAAACTGGATAAAATAGGTTTTATCAATATTGAGAGTAAGTTTGTTGGTCATCATCCAGGTAGATATTTTCTGCAATTCAGTATTTACAGTGTTGGCTAGTATGTCTGGGCTTGGGTGCGAGATAACGTATGTAGTGTCATCTGCAAATAGTATGGGTTTGAGTAGTTGAGATGCATTTGGTAGGTCGTTAATGTAAATGAGAAAGAGAAGTGGGCCAAGAACACTTCCTGTGGGACACCTACTGTAATAGTTTGCCGGTAGAGCTAGCTCCATTTGTGTACACATATTGGTTTCTGTTGCTAAGGTATGATTTTAGGTAGTTGAGGGAGTGCCCTCTTATACCATAGTGTGATAATTTTAGGTGTAACAGATCATGGTCAACTGTATCAAAAGCTTTACGTAAATCAATGAAGATTCCCACTGGGATTTCTTTTTTCTCAAGAGCGGTGTAAATTATTTCTAACATGTGTATAATGGCATCATTTGTATTTTTATTAGGCCTGAATCCAAATTGACAGTGGTTGAGTACGTTGTTGGAGGTGAGGTAGGAATATATTTGTCTATGAATTAATTTTTCAAAGATTTTGGAGAGAAGGGGTAAGTTAGATATCGGCCTATAGTTATTCAGGTCTGTTTGATCTCCTCCTTTTTGTTTTGAGTATTGATGGGAAGGTAGAGGATTCGATGGATTTGTTAAAGAGTGTTGCAATAATTGGTGAGAGAACTTGAGAGGCTTTTTTGTATATAAAAGGTGGTAAGTTATTTAGGTCACCTGCTTTGTTTTTTAATGTGTTGATTATAAGTGAAACTTCTATTGGGTTGGTCGGGGCTAGGAATAGTGTGTTCGGATAGGTGCCAGTGAGATAGTCGTTAGGTGGAGTGTTTGAACTTGGGATTTTGCTTGCCAGCTTTTTTCCTATGGTGGAGAAGAAATCATTGAGTTTGTTTGCTGTTTCAATAGGTGGGAGTAGGGGTTCATCTGGTTTTGTTAGCTTGATTGTTCTGTTTGTGGATATCTTTTTAGTTCCTAGAATTTCAGATAGGGTTTTCCAGGTCTTTTTTATATCACCTTTTAAGTTATGTAATCTGTTCTCATAGTACAATTTTTTTGACCTTCTTATCAGACTCGTTAGGTTTGATGAGTAACGTTTTGTTTGTTCTCTTGTTATTTGACCCATTCTGTACTGTTTTTCATATAGGTGCTTTATATTAATGGATTTGAGTATGCTGGGGGTTAGCCAGGGACTATTTAATCTTTTAGCTGTGATTTGTTTAGTTTTTTTAGGGCAATGCTTATTATAGAGGTATTGGGTCTTTTTAAGAAAATTATTAATACATAAGTCAGTATCTGTGAAGTTGTCTATTTCTGTTTGCCAGTCAGTGTTTGTCATAGCTGTTATGAAAGTTATTTATAGCTGTCTCATTATGTAGTCTAAAGGTAACTTTAGTAGTCTCTAGTGGTAATTTTCCGAGGTTGGTTATGAGAAAGGTTGGGTAGTGGTCTGTGGTATTGTCTGTGATTATGCCTGATTTTAATGGGGATATGGTGTTAGTCCAGATATGGTCTAATAGAGAGGCACAGGTCTCAGAGATTCTTGTAGGTTTTGTTATTGTCGGGAGCAGCAAGCAGTTGCTCATAGTGTTTGTGAATTCAGTTACTTGTGGGTCCTGATCTTGTAGGAGGTTTATATTGAAGTCTCCTGTGAGGATTAAGTGGTCTTTGTTCATGTGTGCATCAGTAATCATACTTCCTAATTTTTCACTAAATTGCTGAATATTTGACTGTGGTAATCTATAGATGTTTATAACTGTGAGAGGTTTTTGTAGGTATTTGGATTTAAACTTAGCTATTATATATTCTCCATGTTCATCTCTTGTGCATGTATTGTTGATACATTCAAGCTGGTCTGAGTATAACATAGCTGTGCCACCTCCTTGTTGGTCTTGGGCCTACAATTGTGTATGGCTGTGTAACCAGGAATGGACATAGATATCTGTAGTATGAGGCTTTAGCCAGGTTTCAGTGAGAGCAATGATGGACATTCTGGCCTGTAGTGAGTTTAATAATGCAGTGAGGTCATCAAAATGTTTGCTTAAAGATCTGACATTGTAGTTAAAGATAGTTATGTTATTGTTGGCTTTGAGTAGTGTTTTAGCCTGTTCTGCTGTGTAGTAATGACAGTTGTTGTTAGGTTCATGTAAGTCATTTAATAAAGGTTGGTATCAGGATCAATGTTTGATATCATAAGATTTAGTGTGATTCTATAATTAAACTTAAAAATAGAACAATGCAAGTAGACTTAAGAATAGGACAATGCAAAAGGAGTTCTTGGCACGTGAGTTAGTACGTTGGATATGTTTACAAAAATGAATAAATGAGCTAAGGTAGTCAATTTACAGCTAATAAGAATCTAAAACTATAGCACCTGAGTTAGTTAATTAATTAAACAAATGTTTATATATGAGTGTGATTCTAAAAAGACTTAAGAACAATGAATAATGCTAAACTTAAAGATATGATATCTGATGAATTGATTTTACTAGCTATTGGATTAACACACTTTTGAACAAAAGTCACAGAGATTTAGGATATATCTTTACAATGTAATTGATTTATTATTTAACTAGCTAATAGAACTGGTTGGAAAATTACTATGATTAATATTAAGTTATAATGGAACAAATATTAAGATTCAGTATTGCACTAGTTGTGATTATAGAATTTATTAAAGGCAATATAAAGAAAATGAAAGTTAACTATTAAAGGAGAAATAAGTGCTAAAGTGTACAAAAGTGTACAAAAGTAAAATTTATTAATAATAAAAAAATAGCTTGAAATAAAATTTTAGGCAGTTAAGGTGATCAATAATATATAGAAATGAGGTTGGAGAAAAGGATAAAAGGTAAATACAATTTTTAGCAAATAAGGTGATCAAAAGTAATTATAAATTCCAAGCAATTAAGCTGATAAAAATATATAGGAATGTGGGTTGAAAAATGGGCACAAGTAAAAACTGTATATATTTAAAAATAAAAATAAAACTATTTGTCAAAAATATTCATCAAAGGATAGACAAATACTTAAATGAGGTAGATGGGCAAAACATACACTACACTATACGTAGGGGTTTGGTTTTGGACATTGTGTTTAGACAGTCTCTGTAATATTTGCATCCCTAAGGAATCTTGATAGTTCATTCTCATTTGTGATAGTATACAACTGACCTACACTTGTTTTCTTCACTAGAATTTTTCCATCCCGGGTGAAACATTGGTGGATTTTATCATTATTCTCTCGCTTAAGTTTTCTGATTCTATACCAGCGGCAGTAACTCTGTCTAGAGCCGTTTGAGAATATTTAACTCATTATAGTGATGTGATAATAAGGATAATAATATATGTCTTACTCATAGTGTTTATGATATGAGAAGTGATTATTAACCCTTTCAGGGTCCAAGGACCCTCTCCGAAACTCGTTCTCAGTATCCAAGAATTTAAAAAAAAAAAAAAGATTTCTTCTTATGAAATGATAATCTTTTTCCGATCATAATGCCACAAAAATTATGAAATTTGATAAAAAACTAACGGAATTATGCTTTGCAAAGTTAGCGGTATCGATGACATTTACGCATCGGCGATTTCGCCTACTTTGAGCCCTATTTTCGGCAAATTCTAATGTTTCAGTCTGCTAAAATTATAGCTATTTCGCTAGAACTCCATTTCTTCTATCGATTGAGTACAAGAAACCGCCTCTTTACCAATTTCAACTACCCAAAATAGTGGTCAGAAAATGGCAATTTGGCCAATTTCACACAAATTTCAAATGATGCCAATTTCAAAATAGGGTCCAGAATAAACAAGGCAGACATTCCTGGCACTAAAATAACTTCTTCTCTGTTCATTAGTCACGTCTCCAGGCCCCTCTTACATTACTTTTGCTTTCCATTTTGAATTTTTATTCTCACAAAAAATAGAATATTTACTGTTATGTATACAACTGCATCATTGTAAAAATGGTATAAATAATATCAGCGCACTTGTGCAAGAATATTAGACTCGCCAGTTGATGTGTAATGGACGCATGGTGTGATTTGTTTACTCTTGAACATCGGCAAAAATCGAACATTTTCGCTACTTTGCGCTTAGTTTCAAGGTACTTGTCATCGTGAAACCAGTCAAAATTATCTCTATTTCTGTAATATATCATCCATTCTATCAAATTAGACTAAGAAAACGAGAATACAAGCATAAATACCATACGAAAATAGACTGCAAAGTCGCTGTTTTAAACCAAAAACATGGTCAGAGTTTTTTTTCCTCATTATGCACTGTGTGGTGCAGGATTTTTTTTATACTGCGCACACTGACCACACAGACCCATTCTCTCACATCTAGGCCTACCAGCCTGTTTCTGCTTGATTTGAGGGCGCTAGAATTTAGGCGTACTAGTACGACCAAAACCCTGGCGCGTAAGCCATACTAGTATGGCCGAAACCCTGAAAGGGTTAATGCTGTTAATAAAACCAACAGAAACTAGAAAGATTCCTTTTCCTCTATAAGTTGAGCCCTGTGTATGATGACCCCTAGACGAGTAATCCTGTCATTTTTTTTAATTTGTTACGAGAAGCACTATAACCTAGTGATCTACAGGCTTTGTCCATAACACCCTCATCACCTTCTTCTTTCCTATGTTCACATTTAATTTCCTTTTGTTACATACCCTCCCAAAATTTGTCCATTACCTTTGCAACTTCTCTTCAGAATCTTCCAAAAGTACTGTGTCATCAGCAAGAACAGTAACTGTGGTAACTCCCATTTTGTATTAGATTCTAAATATTTTAATCCCACACCTCTCCCCAACACCCTAGCATTCATTGTTTTTATAATCTCACCTATAAATATGTTCAACAACCATGGTGACATCATGCATCTCTGTCTACTGAGAAATAATCTCAGTACACACCCTAACCTGAGCCTCACTATCCTCATAAAAACTCTCAACCGCTTTCAGTAACCTACAACCTATTCAATACACTTGCAACATCTGCCACACTGCTTCCCTATCCACCCTACCATACATGAAGGCAATGAAAACTTCCTTACATTTACCGAAATATTGTTCACTTATATGTTTTAATGTAATTACTTGATCTACACATTCCCTACCCTTCCTAAAACCTCCTTGTGCATCTGTGATTCTGTTCTCCATCTTTCCCTTAACTCTTTCAAAAGTAACTCTACCATACAATTTACCTGGTATACTCAGCAGGCTTATTTCCCTATAATTTTTACACTTTTGTCCCCCTTTCCTTTATTCAAAGGAACTATGCATGCTCTCTATCAATTGCTACGTACCTTTCCCCCTTTCATACATTTATTGAACAATAGCACTAACCACTTCAAAACTATATTCCTGCCTACTTTTAACATTTCTATCTTGATCCCATCAATCCCAGCTGTTTTACCCTCTTTCATTTTACCTGCTGCCTCACACACCTTCCCCCACATTCTCATCTGGCTCTTTCTCATTTGTTCTTCATCTTTATTTACTCTTTGGTATGATTTGGCATTCTCTTTTCATGTTTCATTGTTCTGGAACCACTTGTAGTAAAGGGTGTCCTTGTTTACACTGTATGTCCTGTAGTGTTTATGTATCTTGATCAAATACTCTCTTGTTATGTTTCTCTGTAGATGCCAGATCTAGCATTTGCATTTTTTTCAGTGCATGTCCTCTGTTGTTATTTACACTTTACTTTTATATCTTTCACAGTTCTTCTTTCAACACGTCGACCGTTTCCCACCGAAGCGGGGTGGCCCAAAAGGAACACGAAAGTTTCTCCTTTTACATTTAGTAATATATACAGGAGAAGGGGTTACTAGCCCGTTGCTCCCGGCATTTTAGTTGCCTCTTACGACACGCATGGCTTACGGAGGAAGAATTCTGTTCCACTTCCCCACTTCTCTCACAGTTATCTTATGTACTGTATGTATTTGTATTTGAGCTTCCATCAACAATTATTCTTTAACTTGGCTCAAAATTCCCTAACTAGGCAACATCTCACTGAATCTCTATCACGTCCAAGTGCATAAAACTACTTACCCACTTCTCATATGCCGAATTACAGAAAATATCAACATGGATGACGACTAACAAGCTTACTCTCAATACTGACAAGACCTACTTCATACAGTTTGGAAGCAAAGCCACAAATGTTCCACTTAACATAACACTCAATGGTACACCCATCACAAGACTCAGAGGGAAAATTCCTAGGAATCCACCTTGACAGTAGCCTTAAATTCCAAACACATATACAACAAATTTCCAAGAAAATCTCGAAGACAGTAGGCATATTATCAAAGATACGCTATTATGTACCTCAATCAGCTCTCCTTGCACTATATCATTCACTTATCTACCCGTATCTCACCTATGGAATCTGTGCATGGGGATCAACAACGTTAAATCACCTTAGACCACTCATAACACAACAAAAGGCCGCAGTCAGAATGATAACAAATTCCCACTCTAGACAGCATACTCCACCAATATTCAAAAGTCTCAAACTACTCACCGTAAAGAACATTCATACTTACTCTTGTGCCTACTACATATATAAAACTTTACACTCTAATATAAACCCTCTGCTCAAAACTCTCCTCACCAACTTTAATAGGACCCATGACCACAACACAAGACACAGATCACTTTTGATATACCCCGTGTTCATATCAACCTATGTAAAAATTCTATGCACATAAAGGGCCCCAGAATCTGGAATTCATTACCAGTAAATATTAAGATAATCTTGTCTGAAAATCAATTTAAGACTCAACTCAAAAACCACCTACTCACCCAAAACTAAATGATCATACTATAAACTACTTTGAAAAATGCTCATTGTTACTTTCCTATACGATAATCTCAATTTTTAATAATATGTTACTATTATGTTACCCCCTACTCATATTATAAGTTAATGTCAAAAATGCTCAATGTTATTTTCCTTAAGATAATCTCAATTCCATATTATCATTCAAGAATCTTAACACCTGTAACAATCTAATATCTAATATCATTATATAATAATTTAAACAGTAAAATTTCATCATATTGTAATTTTGAAAATAATTTTTAACTAGAATAAACTCAATAAATTTCTCTAATATTAAGTACATAGTTTTTAAGGACTAGAATAAGCTGCCCCTAATGCCATGGCATGTCAGTGGCTCTCCTTGCACTCAATTTACATTGTAACTTCCGATACCCATGTAATCTGCAATGAAATGCAATGAAATATCTCACTTTTATTCTCATTTACACAGTTCTCAAATTTAAACACCAATATTTTTTTTAATCTTGGGGAAGCATTATATAGCACCTGGGAATATAAGACATTCAGGTTCTATCCAACGAAGGGTGGGACATGTCCAGTTTCTTGAATCAAGAGCTCCTTCACAAGCACCAAGGCACCTTTTTTGAGGGGCTTAATTAAAGATTGATCATTTTTCTCTTCTTTCCACGGTTTTTTATTTACTAATACTGCAACATCATGGTTTGTTTTTACTCATATATATGCAGATGTATTTTGTTTTACTCAGTGCTAGGGTACACACACTCAGTGCTAGGGTACACACACTCAGTGGTAAGGTACACACACTCAGTGCTAGGGTACACACACTCAGTGCTAGGGTACACACACTCAGTGCTATGGTACACACACTCAGTGCTATGGTACACACACTCAGTGCTAGGGTACACACACTCAGTGCTAGGGTACACACACTCAGTGCTAGGGTACACACACTCAGTGCTAGGGTACACACACTCAGTGCTAGGGTACACACACTCAGTGCTAGGGTACACACACTCAGTGCTAGGGTACATACACTCAGTGCTAGGTACACACACTCAGTGCTAGGGTACACACACTCAGTGCTAGGGTACACACACTCAGTGCTAGGGTACACACACTCAGTGCTAGGGTACACACACTCAGTGCTAGGGTACACACACTCAGTGCTAGGGTACACACACTCAGTGCTAGGGTACACACACTCAGTGCTAGGGTACACAGTTTCCCTACATCCATGATACCTGCAATCAGTTCTTTCCATTTATTTGTACTTCATTAATCTTCAGTTTAACATAATGGTTTATTCTGATATCTCTCTTAATTCTAACATCAATGTTCATTCTGACAGTCAGCATCAAGATTACTCTCTAAGTTTTTGGCTGTTAATTGCAGAAGGAAAAAAGCTCCTATCATTTATTTTTACACTAATACACTATAGTGTATTAGTGCACTAATGAACTATAGTGTATTAGTGCACTAATGAACTATTACTCAATGATTGGCTATTCAGCTTCCAATATAATCTAGCAGTGTTGTGAAAAATGAAGAGGGAATAGAAAATGTGATAATCCAGCATTGTTGAATATCCACTGCACCCACTCTCTCTCACACTCTCTAATAATAATAATAATAATAATAATATAATAATAATATTTTTATTTGGACATGATACAAAGAATTACATTTGGTTATAGAGATTACATGAGGTGTACATGCCAAAAGCCCCTAGTATGCAGGGCATTTTGGGCAGACTTAAAATTAACTTAAAACTAAATTGTAAGAATTTTTGTAGATAGTATACAATGAGTAAAGGTGAGTATTTAAGCTATGAAATTTGAACATAGTTTTGTACTTTTGTCTTCATTATAAAATTAATTAAATCAGATTAAACAAATCAAAGCAATAATAATAATAAAATAATAAAAAGTTATGGTTGATAATTTATAAAATAAGTAAAGTTGCATATCTAAGTTATAAAGTTTGAATATAAGTTGAACATATCAATTAATTGTAGCAATTTATTGCAGCAATGCAACTAATTGAGTGAGATAACAATTTAAAACAATTAATTGCATTGCAGTTAGTTTACGTGGTCATTATAATGTAAGTGTTGTGGGAATAATTAGCTAAGTATGTATTATTCATAACAGGTTTTACATTCATTCATTCATACATTACATTGAATTGATTAGTCAGGTTTTACGTTAAGTGATTATTATTCTCTCTCTCTCTCTCTCTCTCTCTCTCTCTCTCTCTCTCTCTCTCTCTCTCTCTCTCTCTCTCTCTCTCTCTCTCTCTCTCTCTCTCTCTCTCTCTCTCTCTCTCTCTCTCTCTCTCTCTCTCTCTCTCTCTCTCTCTCTCTCTCTCTCTCTCTCTCTCTTTTCTCTCTCTCTCTCTCTCTCTCTCTCTCTCTCTCTCTCTCTCTCTCTCTCTCTCTCTCTCTCTCTCTCTCTCTCTCTCTCTCTCTCTCTCTCTCTCTCTCTCTCTCTCTCTCTCTCTCTCTCTCTCTCTCTCTCTCTCTCTCTCTCTCTCTCTCTCTCTCTCTCTCTCTCTCTCTCTCTCTCTCTCTCTCTCTCTCTCTCTCTCTCTCTCTCTCTCTCTCTCTCTCTCTCTCTCTCTCTCTCTCTCTCTCTCTCTCTCTCTCTCTCTCTCTCTCTCTCTCTCTCTCTCTCTCTCTCTCTCTCTCTCTCTCTCTCTCTCTCTCTCTCTCTCTCTCTCTCTCTCTCTCTCTCTCTCTCTCTCTCTCTCTCTCTCTCTCTCTCTCTCTCTCTCTCTCTCTCTCTCTCTCTCTCTCTCTCTCTCTCTCTCTCTCTCTCTTCTCTCTTCTCTCTCTCTCTCTCTCTCTCTCTTCTCTCTCTCTCTCTCTCTCTCTCTCTCTCTCTCTCTCTCTCTCTCTCTCTCTCTCTCTCTCTCTCTCTCTCTCTTTTTTCTCTCTCTCTCTCTCTCTCTCTCTCTCTCTCTCTCTCTCTCTCTCTCTCTCTCTCTCTCTCTCTCTCTCTCTCTCTCTCTCTCTCTCTCTCTCTCTCTCTCTCACACACACACTCGCACTTTCTCTCACACTCTCTCTCTCTCTCTGGCCGAAACATTTTGAAGTGTTTCGTTACACACACACATACATACAACAGGCCTAGTGTCTAATCGACATGTGCCTAGGACAAAATGGTAACTAACTAACTCTCTCACACACTCTCTCTCACACACTCTCTCTCTCTCTCTCTCTCTCTCTCTCTCTCTCTCTCTCTCCCCCCTCCCTCCCCTCTCTCCTTCCCCCTCTCTCCTTCCCCCCTCTATCTCTCCCTCCCTCCCCCTCTCTCCCTCCCCCTCTCTCCCTCCCCCTCTCTCCCTCCCCCTCTCCCTCCCTATTTCCCCCTTCCCCAACGGCATCGGGCAGTTCATATATTTGTAGTAACTATCATAAACATTTCCAGTTTTTTCTTCCATTGCATATATACTAGCTTAAGTTAATCTCTTAGTAAGATTCGTATTAAGATTCAGATATTTATTTGCAAAACCTGCAATGTATGGGTTAGCAAAGCAGTTAAGATGATGTACATATCTATTACCACTGTTTGTGAAGCTCATATAAGCCACAGCATTTTAGGCAAGTCCTGATTAACCCTTTCGGGGTTTCGGTCGTACAAGTACGGCTTACTTGCTGTGGTTTTCCACGTACTAGTACGCATAAATTCTAGCGCCTTCAAATTAAGCGCGAAATGGCTGGTAGGCCTAGTGGTGAGAGAATGGGTCTGCATGGTCAGTGTGCACAGTAGGAAAAAAATCAGGGACCCAGTGGTGCATTATGGGAATGCCATGTTAGTACACCTTGTTCACCATGCCTCGCGGTAAGAAACACCTCACTCCTCAGCGAATTGGAACACTTTTGTTCCCCAGTGACAGTTCTAACACTGATGGGAGTGTCAGTGATGATGAGTTTCAAGGTTTTGAGGAGGGTGTGACCGAAACTAATGACCATATTACCGATAATATTGAGGAAAACCCAGACGACCCTCAGCCTTCCACCTTCGGTGCTGTGGCATCTTGTTCACGCTCAATTGTACCAGAACGAAAGAGGAAACTGTTATTTACTCATATCCCGGACTCTGATGTGAGCAATGGTGATGATAGTGATAGTGAATATGAACTCCAAGCTCTTCAAAACAGTTCCAGTAGCGAGAGTGGAGCAGAATATTCTCCAGTGAAGCGTCAGTATATTCAACGGTATATGCGTGGGCGTACAACAGGAAGTGATAGTGAAAATGAAGATGATAGTGTTGCAATTGGGATGAGAAATGTGCATACATCTGGTGGTGGTAGTGGTAGTGCCAAGCGGGAGGCAGTGAGCCATGCTGCTACCACCCGCGTCGCTGACTCACCAGACCTACAACAAAGGCTACCTTCACCCACCCACCAACCCCCACAACCACAACCTCAACCTCCACTTCCACAACCACCTGTAAATATCCAGTAACCACCAGCAGACCGCACCTGGGATTGGCAGGAAGCTGACAATTTTATTCCCAATCCCCATCAGTTTGATGAAAGTCAATGTGGTATGCGCCCATCATGTACACTTGGAAACAATGCCACTGAACTGGAATGTTTCGAGTTATTTTTTGACGATCCCCTGATGGAAATTATTGTCAGGGAAAGCAACAGATAATACGAGTACACCATGGCAAACATAATACTTTCACCAAAATCACACCTCAACAAGTGGAAAGAGACAACTGTGGCTGAGATGTATCTTTTCTTTGCCACAATAATGCTTATGCCACATGTGTATTAGCACCGTGTCAAATCATACTGGTCGACAGATTGCCTGATTGCAACACCAGGTTTCAGTGATATAATATCAGTGAATCGATTTGTGCTATTGTTACGTATGTTACACTTCTCAGACAAAACCAGGCCTGACAGAAACGACAGGTTATATAAGATTAGGAATGTGTTTCTGTATCTGAAAGAGAAATTCAATATGCATTTTTATCCCTTCAGGAAGCTTGTTATTGATGAGTCACTGATTCTGTTCAAAGGTAAACTGTCGTTCAAGCAGTATATACAGTAGATCGTCATTTAGCACGGTAGTTACGTTCCTGAAAAAGTCGTGTTAGATAATTAAAAGAACTTATGGGAAAAATAGGGTTACGTTCCTGGGAGTCCCCAAAAACCCAAACAAGTTTTTTTTAGACCAACAGATCTTACAAAAATAAAAGTGAATATGTAATTGTAGTTCATTATCGTGATGTATTATGTTGTTTTTACTGCTTAAGACTACAAATGTAACAAATAATAGTATTTACCTTAAATTGTGGGTGCTGGTGTTTGTGGATGATTGTGAAGAGAGTGGAGAGTTATGCTGTGGCCCTACTGGGCTGAGGTGGATAGTAGAGGTTCTGGAACTCTAAGTCGATGGTTGTACTGAGTGTCTAACTTTAAGTCATTCAGTAAGTCAGTCAAGTCATTCAGTAAGTCAGTCAAGTCATTCAGTAAGTCAGTCAAGTCATTCAGTAAATCAGTCAAGTCATTTCAGTAAGTCATTCAGTAAGTCAGTCAGTAAGTCATTCAGTAAGTCAGTCAGTAAGTCATTCAGTAAGTCAGTCAGTAAGACATTCAGTAAGTCAGTCAGTAAGTCAGTCAGTAAGTCAGTCAGTAAGTCAGTCAGTAAGTCAGTCAGTAAGTCATTCAGTAAGTCAGTCAGTAAGTCATTCAGTAAGTCAGTCAAGTCATTCAGTAAGTCAGTCAAGTCATTCAGTAAGTCAGTCAAGTCATTCAGTAAGTCAGTCAAGTCATTCAGTAAGTCAGTCAAGTCATTCAGTAAGTCAGTCAAGTCATTCAGTAAGTCAGTCAAGTCATTCAGTAATGTAAACAGCCTATCCAGAGACTGTTTCAAACTGCGCGGCACTATGGTGCTGCCCTCTATAGGCCTATCAGGTCGGGCTGGTCAGCCATGCTTCTTTCTCACTTCGACGGCCTACCTCACTGAACCAGGTTCTACCCAACTGGCTCCCGGTCCCCTCACGCTCTGTTCACGTGTACACCTACACCTTGCCATTAATAAACTGAGTCTAGTCATCGGCCGTATCTCTGCACCTACGCTACCATTCTACTGCCCAAAGTAAGCAGCCAAGAAAATAGACTTAACAGTGGTGACAGCAGTGGTTCACGGCAGAGTGTAGTGTAGGGGACCCACCTCCCAGTCGATCATCCGACCAAGCCAGTCATATCTAGGTCATCTGCTGGCTTATCGCATCATCCGTAGCTTCCAGCGTCTCGTGGGTGCCTGAGTCAGAGCATCGTCCATGATTTTTCCACAAAATCGGGACATAGGGTGTCATCTCCAGCTCTCCAGCCTGAAGCAGTCACGTGTGTGTTCATCTCCTACTATACAACTCTCCAGCATTCTCCTACACCCTTCTGCATCCAGCAGCGTCTCTACGCCTTCCTACAGCTACAATAGACGCGAGGTGAGGTAGTTTGGGGTGTGTTGGTGTTGTGTCCATGTGTGTCTACCTCAGGGCGCCGCTGCCTACCTCACACCACCAACCACCTACTCTCCACTACTTGCTACGTTTCTACGCTCCCTATATCCAGCTCGTCGCCTGTGTGTTGTTTTCTCCGAGTTCTTAAAGAAGCCAGCCCTGGCTTGACCACGTGGGAACCCATCGTGGTTGTCCCAAGCCAAGCCAGGCGCCTGCAGTGTTCCCAGCACCTCGTTCCTGCGTCCTTCAATCTTCACCCTTCCTCCAGCTTCAGCAGTGATTTAATTTTTTTTTGTATTTGCACCAGTATCTTAAACTTCCCTCCCATTGAAAACTGTAAAGTAATCCACCGCGGGCGACCGTGCGCTCAAATTTTTTTTTCCAAAACTGCGACCGTGTAATATCATTTTTACGTCGTGTTAGATAATAATGTGCCGCAATTCTTCAATCGTGCAATACCCGTAACGTGCAACATAATCTCGTGCTAAATGACGGTCTACTGTACCAAGCAAGAGGAAACGCTTTGGTATAAAGTTGTTTCTGCTTTGTGATTGCTACAATGGTCTTGTATTGGATATTATTGTGTACACTGGAAGTTATACATTGCAAGATACCAGGAGGTTATTGGGTATCTCTGGTGATGTGGTTAGAACAATGATGGAACCATATCTTGGTAAGGGGCATATATTATATACTGATAACTGGTACACAAGCCTCTCCCTCAGTGATTTTTTGCGAGTGAACTTGACAGATGTGTGCGGTACAGTGCGTGCAAATCGTAAGCATATGCCTAGGTTCAATGCAGGCACTCGTAGAGGTCAGGTGCAGGCGTTTGCTGCCAATTACATCATGGCATTTCGGTGGCATGACAAACGAGATGTCACACTGTTGTCATCAATTCACCCTAACGAAATGACAGACACTGGCAGGGTGAGTAGAGAGACCAATGAACCCATTCTAAAACCTGCAGCTGTGATTGACTACACCCTCAATATGCGCTTAGTGGACAAATGTGATATGCAGATTGGGTTTGCAGATTGTGTTCGCAAGAGTTATAAGTGGTACATAAAACTCTTTTTTCACATTCTGGACATTACCATGCTCAATGCTTATAATATTTATAAGTTGAAGACCACAAACAAACCACCATATGGCGAATTTTGTGTGTCTGTCATCAGACAAATAATATTCAAGTACCAAAAAACAACACCTGTAATAGAAAACCGCCCAACACCAAGTTATCAACTTCTACCCTCTCGTCTGAGGCCTGGTGATCACTTCCTAACAAAACTGCCTGCTACTGCTTGCAAGAAAAAGGCTCAGAAGAGGTGTTTTGTCTGTGCACATACAAAAAAACGCCCACAACAATGCAGAGACACTCGTTTTATGTGTGTGGAATGTAAAACACCACTGTGCATGGAACCATGTTTCAGAGACTTCCACAGGCTGCAGAACTTCTATAAACATGTCCAGTGACTCTCTATATGTATATATATGATTGAACAATAGAAATAAACAATATTTGTTATTGTAAATATTTGTAAATATGTTGTGTAAACAAAATAGTGATAACAAACTTTATGTCATTATTGTGTAATAATTAGCAAGTGAATATTTGAAAAACAGCACTTATATTGGTCTCACAGGCCATAAAAGTTATTTGAAAAAAAAAATTAAAATCGATAAGAAAACAACTTCAAGAAATAAAAAAAAATGATTACCGGCCAACCGGAAGTCAGCGATGTTGCCATCAGTAGTTCAGTTTTTTGTCAACTTCAATCCTCTATATCTCGGTAAGTATTGATCGCAAAAATGTATTTTTTAGCCTATTAGAGTTAGAAAAAAAAAATATCATTTTCGGAGAGGGTCCTGAAACCCCCAAAGGGTTAAGCTAACTGATTTTATGAAAGATGTACAGTAATCCAAATTTGTTATTATTGCAGTAGTAAGATAAGTGCACATGTTTATTCAGTATACAAAATTTTAATGTAAGTGAAACATTAATTTAACAGACTGATAGGGAGGAGACAGGTGTCTGTTAATATCAGTTGTCCATTAAATCAGCACGAAGAGATAGTTTTTCCATAATCATAACAATAACTAACTTATTGATTTGACAGACTTTGTCCGTTGTTTCCAGATGTTGTCCAGCCACATATTTTGTCTGTTAATTCTGAAATCCATTAAACCAGGTTTTGTTAAAGCGATGTTTTACATTTTGTTTATTCTAGAAAGCAGTTCAAAACAAAAAGAAGTATCAATGCTAATTTAATGTTTAATAAGGCTATGTATTTTACAGTATGGTTCTCCAGGATTGCTGGTATCAGCATATGAAAGACTAACAAGTGAGGATGCTACTGAACAAATGTTGTCATCCCTGAAGTGTGGGAAATCTGGAAGGAACCTCGGTCCAACTTTGAGCGCCATCATTGCTAGACTGTATACTAAGCAAAATATTCAGTAGAATAGATACACACTGACTGTCTGCATCAGACTACATTATAAAAGGTACAGTATAAGTGCTTCTCTAACTCATAAACACACCTAGTTGCTAGGCACATCAGACATGCTCATTATTGTGCATGTGTGGCCAGACCAAAGGCAGAGTTTTATTTTTCTCAAGGAAATGCATTTCTCTCAATGCAAAAAATACAGAATTGCTAATTAAATGTTAGCATTGTAGTTTTTTAAACCATATGTTAAGGTATTATTACAAAAATTACTACTTGTAGTATAAGGAATGGAAGGAGGCAGACACAGAGTAGGCAGCTAGAGGATGGATTTCTCAAGCACCTAACAATTCTCATATAACTCCATGACACAGGTCACGTTTTGTTATACCCCGTGTCCATATCACCCTGTGTAAAAGTTCCATGTATGAATCTTAGCCCTGGCTTTGTCTCTGTTGATGCTTTCCTCTCTTATTACATTGTTAAATGCTCTAAACTTCAGAACACCCGTGACTTAACCTGATTCCTTCCCCTTTCCTCTCTTCCCTCTTCTCCTTTTTCTTCCTATAGGTTTTCCTTTCTTTCTTTTCTTTTGCCTTGTATTTGTCCTTTATTTTTCGCCTTTCCTTTCCTCCCCACCCGCAAGGGTGGCTACGGCCCACCCTTGCGGGCCGCTAGCCTCATTGCAGTGCTCCTCTAGAATATGACTGTCTCCACTACTACTATTACTACTACTACCACTTCCACTACTTACTTCATTAGTACCCCACTCTCTGGTACCCTCCCCTGTCTGCCTGCCTATAAATACCACTTCCCCCGTCTCTGTGTGTTAGTGTGACTTTGTAAATGGTCCAAGTCGGGCCGAAACGTCGTCGTAAGCTCCTCTCTTTTATATGTGCGGGTTGTGTGTGTATTGTTCTAGTCACGGTATTGTGCCTTTTTTGTTATTTAGGGTATATAGTGTTGGAGTGGTTTGTATTTTTGTTTAATAAATGTATGAAAGAGGGAAGGTACCTAGGATTGGCAGATAGCATGTATAGTTCCTTTATATAAAGG
>WNWK01017200.1:0-42972 GCA_009830355.1 Cherax destructor | reverse complement strand
CTTTTTCCTACTACTTTTCTGACCACGACATGAGCTTGTCTAAATTCTCCAGGAGTACAGTAGCAGCATTTTCTGAATCTATTATTCTGCCTTTTTTGTGTCGTTAGCAAATTTGTTCATATCATTTGATATTCCTCCATCATGATCATTACTGTAAATTCTAAACGACAGTGGGCCTAAAACTGATCCTTATGGAACGTCACTTAAAACTGGTCCCCACTCAGCCTTTACCCCATTTATGCAGACTCTCTGCTTCCTATTGGTCAGCCAAGACTCGATCCATGGCAGGACGTTTCAATACCATGAGATGACACTTATTTAAATAGTATTTTATGTGATGCTCTATAAAACGTTTTACTGAAATCCGAATAAACAATATCGTACTTTATCATGATCAGTTTTCCCAAATGCTGAACTGAAGAAAGTCAGTAAATTTGTCAGGCAGGAACGGTTCCTCGTAAATCCATGTTAGTGTCATGAATCAAATTATATTTATCAAAGTAGCTTCTCATAATCTTCTTCTTTCAACACGTCGGCCGTCTTCCACCGAGGCGGGTGGCCCAAAAGGAAAACGAAAGCCCTCTACATTTAGTAATATATACAGGAGAAGGGGTTACTAGCCCCTTGCCCCCAGCATTTTAGTCGCCCTTACGACACGCATGGCTTACGGAGGAAGAATATCATCATAATTGACTCTAAAATTTGCCACGATTGATGTCAGGTTATTGGAAGCTAATTTGACTGTAATGGGTTACCCCTTTATTTAAAAAAAAACTGGAATTGCATTAGCCATCTTCCACATCTCATGCACAACACCTGTTTGGAGAGAGATATATTTAAAAGGTTAGATAATGGTTCACACAGTACCATTTTTATCTTCAAGAACCCTTCAAAAATTAATTTGGGTCTGTAATATTACATAATTTATTTTATTCAGGCCTACTGTAATAATTAATTAATGAGATATCGTTTGTGTCTTCTTGAGAGAAAACCGAAATCAAATAATAATTAATAATCCAGCACATTTCATTATCATTGTCAGTAAGCTGTGCAGAGTTAGTTTTAAGGAGACCTAACTCTCCTTAACCTTTTTTCTATAATTTGAAAACAACCTTCAGATTTCATAGTCCTGATCAGCTTTTCATATACCTTTTTTTTTAAACCCTTTCCCCTTAATGTTAATATATTGATTCGTGGGGTAACCCTCACCTCTTTGATAAGCCTTAGAATTCATTTCTTCTGCCCTAAATAAAGTTATAGCCTATTGTTCATCCATTTCGATCATTTCTTTTTTATCTTGTTTCTCTATAGGAGAAAGCATGAAAGGCTGGAAGGCATTTAAAAGGAAATTAATAGTCAACAGAGTAATGAGTAAGGTGGTAAGAGATATATAAAAAGAGTCCACACCATGTATAGAAAAGCACTGGTTTGGTAATAGAGTTGTGGATGAGTGGAACAAACTCCTGAGTACCGTAATAGAAGCTAAGACTGTGTAGTTTTAAAATAGGTTAGATAAATACGTGAGTGGGTGTGGTGGGTGTGAGTTGGACTTGACTAGCTTGTGCTACTAGGTCAGATGCCGTACTAATTCCTTAAGTGGAAGTGACCTGACTACCTGGAGTTTACCAAGAGGTCGGGTCTAAGTGGGGGGAGTGATGGACCTGCCTTGCATGGGTCAGTAGGCCTGCTGCAGTGTTCCTTCTTTCTTATGTTCTTATGAAAGACTGGCTTTTGAAAAACAGGGAACTCATGTTAGTAAATCCAAAAAAGTTCCCCCCAGCATGTTACTAGACTCATACACTTTAGATGTTTTTGCGTTGTTAGTCCCATTAAAGAAACTATTTTATAAGACAAATCAGCTACGCCTTGGATAAATGTGAAAATTAAAAATCTTGCGAGTGACAAATGGCATATAAGAAAATATTTATTTGCCTTCTGGGGCGATAATATCACATACACACATTTTTTTTGGGACCAATGATAGCCTTAGGGTCATTGATATGAGTTTAATGTCTACTTATTAACTGTAGGAAATCCTCAAGTTTTTTTGAGTTCTGAAGTGAAAAATTGTCAATATTATAAAAAAAAAATAACATGGAGGCCTAATAATAAAAATAATTCATCATATTTTTTGCAGTTGTGTGGCGAAGATTGTCATTATTACAAAGAAATTTGATAAAATGAGAGTTATAACATTGAACAAATTATTTTTTTCCCCCAACATTTGGTACATCTCGTTTGCTATTAAATACCAGTCCATAACTGAGCGGAAATGCAATTTTTTGTTCGGTTACTAAAAAGTTTATATTTAAGGGAGATAAGTTGGTCAAATTTTCACTTCCATATAATGTGTGGTAATAAATGTTCATCAGGTCCCGCACATTAGTTTATATTGTGCTTCAATCTAGCAGATGAGTCAAAGGGATGTTAGGAAGTATTTCTTCAGTCATAGAGTTGTCAGGAAGTGGAATAGTCTAGCAAGTGATGTAATGGAGGCAGGAACCATACATAGCTTAAGACGAGGTATGATGAAGCTCATGGAGCAGGAAAGAGAGGAACTAGTAGCGATCAGTGAAGAGGCGGGGCAAGGAGCTGAGTATCGACCCCTGCAACCACAAATAGGTGAGTACACACACACAGAAAACACACATTCTTAATTCTTTCAAAAAAACTCTACCATACACTTTACCAGGTTGGTAGACAGCAACCACCCAGGGAGGTAATTTCCGTCCTATGGTATGTTGGTAGACAGCAACCGGCCCCGGGGGGTACTACCGTCCGTGGTAGTAGGTTGGTAGACAGCAACCACCCAGGGAGGTACTACTGCCCCCCGGGGTTGGAGACAGCAACCGGGCCCCGGGAGGCCCACCGGGGCCTGTGGTAGTAGGTTGGTAGACAGCAACCCCCCAGGAGGTACTACCGTCCTGTGGTAGTAGGTTGGTAGACAGAACCCACCCAGGGGGGTACTACCGTCCTGTGGTAGAGGTTGGAGACAGCAACCGCCCAGGGAGGTACTACCGTCCTGTGGTAGTAGGTTGGTAGACAGCAACCGCCCAGGGAGGTACTACCGTCCTGTGGTAGTAGGTTGGTAGACAGCAACCACCCAGGAGGTACTACCGTCCTTTCGGTAGTAGGTTGGAGACAGCAACCACCCCGGGGGGACAAGTTGTGTGGTAGTAGGTTGGTAGACAGCAACCACCCAGGAAGGTACTACCGTCCTGTGGTAGTAGGTTGGTAGACAGCAACCACCCAGGGTGGTACTACCGTCCTGTGGTAGTAGGTTGGTAGACAGCAACCACCCAGGGAGGTACTACCGTTTTGTGGTAGTAGGTTGGTAGACAGAACCACCCAGGGGGGTACTACCGTCCTGTGGTAATAGGTTGGTAGACAGCAACCACCCAGGAAGGTACTACCGTCCTGTGGTAGTAGGTTGGTAGACAGCAACCACCCAGGGGGGTACTACCGTCCTGTGGTAGTAGGGTTGGGTAGACAGCAACCACCTAGGAGGTACTACCGTCCTGTGGTAGTAGGTTGGAGACAGCAACCACCCAGGAGGTACTACCGTCCTGTGGTAGTAGGTTGGTAGACAGCAACCACCCAGGGAGGTACTACCGTCCTGTGGTAGTAGGTTTGGGAGACAGCAACCACCCAGGGAGGTACTACCGTCCTGTGGTAGTAGGTTGGTAGACAAAACAACCACCCCGGGAGGTACTACCGTCCTGTGGTAGTAGGTTGGGAGACAGCAACCACCCAGGGGGGTACTACCGTCCTGTGGTAGTAGGTTGGGGAGACAGCAACCACTTAGGAGGTACTACCGTCCTGGGGGTAGTAGGTTGGTAGAAGCAACCACCCAGGGAGGTCCCACCTGTCCTGTGGGTAGGTTGGTAGACAGCAACCACCCAGGGAGGTACTACCGTCCTGTGGTAGTAGGTTGGTAGACAGCAAAACCCCCCAGGGAGGTACTACCGTCCTGTGGTAGTAGGTTGGTAGACAGCAACCGCCCGGGGAGGTACTCCCGTCCTGGGTAGTAGGTTGGTAGACAGCAACCGCCCAGGAGGTACTACCGTCCTGCCAAGTGATTTAAAACAGAAGCCTTCCAGTCTATAAAAAAATACTTGTTCCTTCCATGTTAAACTATATTACAAATAAATTTTTTATTATCCTGAACATTACATTATGAGAGCATTTGTCGTTCTAATCTGAAAAAGATGTTGAAGCTCACTTTTTTTTAAAAATGTATTTACATATAACAAGAACTTTCTTCATTTAAGTTGTTTGAGGGAGAAGTTATACCTACCACCTTTTGTGCTGTTGGTCGGGGTAGTTTGTCAACAAAATCGTCGCCTTTAAAATATTTGTGTAAAAGTAAAACTTAGATTTAGTAAAGGAAAATTTCATACGAATGACCTCTTCAAAAGAAGACATCAGTAGTAAAACATTTCCTTTAACGTCAAAACTATTCGTATGTCGATAAATGGCTCAGAGAACACAAAAGTTGATAATTAGACACATGTGCAACACTTGGTGTTGCACATGTGTCTAATTTATTCGTATGTCCGCTTTCACATCTTGTTGGTATCAATATTTCTAATAAAACCCTTTAATATTGTGTCATTTGCTTTCAGTGGTATCATTAATCACAAAGATTGCATACTTGTCAAAGAATCCCTCTATGTGTCAATTTTCCATTTTAGTTCGCTCAATAATAATAAAATCATACGTAGTAATTACATTAAATTTAAAACATTCATGCTAGTTTTCAGTATCATCATCTTGTATCACCTAGAAACAAGGGAAAATTTCGTTGGCACTGAGTACAGATCTTGTTTATCACTCCATATTCGTACTAGAGAACAGGATAGTGGCATTGAGTCCTGACGTTGTTTGAGCTCTATAATTCAATTTAAAACTGAGTCCTGAATTTTTTTACCACTGTTTATATAAAGGGCCCTGTAGAACAAGACAGTGGTACCACCGGAATCTTGAGTTGTTTATCAAATGTCATCTGTGTTTTCATGCCTGGGATCCTCTCGAATATTCATGTACACGCCCAAGATTGCATAAGCTCAACGGTACAGCATAGGACAAGCAGCTTTGGTACACCTAGCGCTTAGCACCTTTTTGGGATGACAACAATCATAGGTGACTGAAGCTCAAAACGTTAAGCTATATTTCCTGTAGACTGATAACCAATAGTATTCATCAAGACTCTCGACCATCTGCACACGATAAATAATCTTTGTAATTTTAATACAGGGATAAGAGTTTAATAATTTTCCTAAAAAGGGTTCACTGATGGAGCATATAATGTAAGCGAGGCACCCCAGCCACCAGTCGCGTCTCCTCCTCATCAGGACCACTTCACACAGCGTTCTCAGGAGGTACACCAGCTGGCCAAGGCTGTTGACTGCTAATGTCTAACAAGTTTTATGCAGGATAGGATTTGTGAGAGGAAAAGATAAACGCGTATAGAAAGACATCTAGTTCGGGTTCCCCAGAGAGGAGAGTAGGTGCAATTCTTGGACCTATGATGGTTAAAACTTAAGTAATATGGGTGAAACTGTATTCTCAATGCATTATTATTATTATTATTATTATTATTATTATTATTATTATTATTATTATTATTTTATTATTATTATTATTATTATTATTATTATTATTATTATTAAAATTTGGGTGTTAGTATTGTTGCTGTTTTGTTGTTGCTGTTAGTAATAGTTTTATTAGTTTTGTGTTATTTTTATTATTGGTTATGTTATTATTATTATTATTATCATCATCATCATTATCTTTATTAACGCCGCTGTGATGTAAATGCTAACATTGTTATGTTGAACATACTTAGACAAGTGATACCCTGCCCCAAGGCACCTCGCTATATTGACGTATGTGGAGCCATTGCTTGTTACTAGTGGTGCCTGTGTTGAGCCATTGCTTGTTACTAGTGGTGCCTGTCTGAGCTATTGCTTGTTACTAGTGGTGCCTGTTTGAGCTATTGCTTGTTACTAGTGTTTCCTGTCTTTAGCTATTGCTTGTTACTAGTGGGGCCTGTCTTGAGCTATTGTTGTTTAGTGGTGCCTGTTAAACCCTAGCCCTTGGTCCCTGTGGGCCCTGACTTTGTCACTAGTGGTGCCTGTGTTGGGAACCCAGCCTTAGTCCTTGCGTTGACGGGTTTTCTAGTGACTTTTCGTGGTTTTATTCCTACCTCTTGATCCTTCGGGGCCCCCGGTTGTTAACTAGTGACATCTACACGTGGCATTAAACCTAAAAACCTTGTTTTTTTTTCCACACCGGCAGACGTCACATATTCCACAAAATTTAAATGACTCTCAGAACCCCACCAACCCCCCCCTTCCTTCAGAGTCCTCCCCACCGCCAGGATTCAATCCGGCTAATCGGCTTCCCTATAGTCTCATCAGCGTTACCTCCTGATAGTCTCATCAGCGTTACCTCCCTGATATCTCATCAGGTTTCCTCCGAAGTCTCATCAGCGTTACCTCCCCGATACTCACCCGCGTTACCTCCTGATACTCACCAGCGTTACCCCTATACTCATCAGCGTTACCTCCTGATACTCTCACAGCGTTACCTCCCAATACTCTCATCAGCGTTACCTTCTTATAGTTTGTAAATATGCAGTCACGGGATCCCCTTTCCTGTCTCACCTCAATTAATAATGTTTCTATAAGGGTCAAGGCACATAAATCTATTTTAAACTCATTTTGGGCGCTCTGCTCGAAATTTTGTTCTTCAAATGTACAAGAAATCTTTTAATATTATTTTTCAGTAACTTGTAATTCAGCATTTCTGGTCTGTTTTTTGCTTGAATATTGGAAACTTTTATTTTTTCTTCCAATCACCTTGTGCATCACCCCCATTAAAAATTTATATATTTGTTTCGGTACTGAAGCTGCCCTATAATGTACATGGTGATTTTTTTTCTACCCTCGATGCCTTCGATGTGTCTTTTTCCCACTAAGGCCTTTTCCCTCATCATCGGGGGCTTCAATAACTGATAGCTTATCTTATTTTCCATCTCTGATACGTTTTTTTCCATTTATAAACACACTAATTTTTTATTGCTTACTGCATTGCTTATGTCATTTTCTGAGTTTTCCTTGTTTGTTGAGTGTTATCACTTGATCAATAGCTGTCTAGAATTAGCTATTTTCCTGTTTTTGCCAATGTGAGCAAATTTCAAATTTTTTCTCCCTTTTTCTGTGAGCGTTTCTTGGGTTTAACTTTTTTTTTTTGGGTTTTTTTCTTGTCCCATTTTCTCCCCGAAAATTTTTCCAATTTTTTTCCCCCAGAGATTTATCTGTGACCCCCGCGGATTGTTTCCCCCAGAGTATTGCATTTGCCCCCCCGCGGATTGTTTCTCCCAGAGAAAGTTCTTGACCCCCGCGGATTGTTTCCCCCAGAGTATTGTATCTCTGGACCCCCCCCGCGGATTGTTTCACCTTTGGGGAACCAAGGGCTCGTTCTGGTCTTCCCATTATTTCTTTTGCTTTTTTAAACAAACCTTCTTCAGCCCCCTTGCATTTTGTTGTCACGTGTCCATCATTTTTTTTACTGGTTTTTTTGTCAGTCTTGCAGGAAGTTCCTCATGCCTGTTTAGTCCCCCTTTTGTAGTTTGGCTTCTCCTGTCCTATTCCTGCTACCTTCTCCACTTGTAGCTCAATTATGATCCAAAGCACAGAATCAAGATCACTTGCTCCAAGAGGCCTTTCGTTCGTGATACCCGATGTTCGAACTACCAAGGTGAATAGTAGGTCCAATTTGTGATTCATCCTCACCCTTTTTTGGGTTTTGTGTGTGTGTGTGTGTGTGTGTGTGTGTGTGTGTTGTTTTCCCCCAATTGTGGTTGGGGGCGAGACCAGCCCTGGCCCCGCCTCTGCGTGCCCGCTACTGGGATCTGCCTCTGCTCCCTGAGCTTTATCATCCCCGTTTAAAACTGTGTATGGTTCCTGCCTCCACTATGTCTTTTTTAGATTATTCCACTTCCTGACTATTGTGGCTGAAGAAATGTTCCTAACATCCCTTTGACTCATCTGAGTCTTCAGCTTCCAGTTGTGCCCCTTGTTTCTGTGTTCCCTTTGGAACATCCTGTCACTGTCTACCTTGTCGATTCCGCAGTTTTTGTAGTCGTTACATGTCTCCTCTGCCCTTTTTTCCTCCAGTGTTGTTAGTCCTTTTCCCCACCTTTTTCCCCCAAGGAAACCCCCCGAGTTGTGGAACTAACCTTGTCGAAACCCTTTTTGCACTTTCTCTAGTTTCTTTATGTGCTTGACCAGGTGTTTCCAGACTGGTGCTGCAATTCTAGTATGGGCCTGACGTACACGGTGTACAGTGTCTTAAACGAGTCCTTGTTAATAACGGAACGCAATTTAGGTTTGCCAGTCGCCCAGGGCTGCCGCAGTTATCGGTTGGTGTGTGCCCGGGGACGTGTTGGGTTATACTCACCCCAAGATCTTTCCCTTTTCCGAGTTTTTTTAGCCTTTGTCCGCCAGCCTGTACTTGTCAGCGGTTTTTTCCCCTTTCCGATCTTCATGACTTTGATTTGGGGATTGAATTCGAGAAGCCATTTGCTAGACCAGAGTCAAGCTTGTCCAGGTTGTTTGAAGTCCGCTTGGTCCTCCTCCGATGTGATTCCCTCATTAATTTCACATCATCTGCGAACAGAGACATTTGGGCTACCCCTCGTCATGTCATTTACATATACCAAGAATAACACTGGTCCTAGGGGCTGACCCTGCGGAACGCCGCTCGTCACAGGTGCCCAGGGTACCTCATCACGCACCATTTTTTTTTTTTTGTGTACATTTATAAGAAAAAGAACGGAGTATGCACTGTAGTGGGTTGACAGGTACCTATGGAGGGACGACAGATGTTTGATATTTTCAGAATTGTTGTGGGGGCCTTTTGGTGATCTGTTGTGAGAGCCTGGTTGTGTGATCTGTTGGGGCCCTTTTGATATGTTGTGGGGGAGTTGTGTGATCTGTTGTGGGCCTGGTTTGGATTGTTGTGGAAGGGGGTTTGGATCTGTTGTGGGACCTTGTGTAATGTTGGGGGCCAGTTGTGTGGGTCTGTTGTGGAGCCTGGTTGTGTGACTGTTGTGAGAGCATGGTTGTGTGAATTGTTGTGGGAACCTGGTTGTGTGACCTTTGGGGGCCTGGTTTATAACTTTTGGGCCCGGGATATGTTGTGGGGGGCCCGTTTGGATCTGTTTGGGGGGCCCGGTTTTGGGGGTTGTTTGAGCCAGTTGGTGAACCGGGGGGGAGCCAGTTGTGTGGAAAAGTTTTGGGGGCCGTTGTGGGATATGTTTGGGAGCCAGTTGTGTGATCTTTTGGAGCCGGTTGTGTGAACTGTTTGGGAGCCAGTTGTGGATCTGTTGGGAGCCTGGTTGTGTGAATGTTGGGGGCGTTGTGTGATCTGTTGTGGGGGCCTGGTTGTGTGAATTTTTGGGAGCCAGTTGTGTGATTGTTTGGGGGGGCCGGGTGTGAACCGTTGTGGGAGCCAGTTGTGTGAACTGTTGTGGGGGTTTGTGGTATGTTTGGAGCCAGTTGTGTGACTTTTTGGGGGCCTGGTTTGTGATCTGTTTTTGAGCCGGTTGTGGAACTGTTGGGGAGCCTTGGTGTGATATGTTTGGGAGCCAGTTTGTGAACTTTGGGGGTTTTTGGGAAAACCCCCCCAGTTTTATACGCTCTTCTAAATACCAAACCACCTCAAAAACCCCCTCTTCAGCCCTCTGACTAAATTTTAGTAACTCCACACCTCCTCCAATTTTCCACACTAATTTTCTGCATAATATTTCACCACACATTGCCCTTAAACAGGACATGTCCACTGCCCCAGCCGCCTCCTGGAGCATTTGTAACCTATGCTTCCCCCATATAAGAGTGTTGATATATATATATATATATATATATATATATATATATATATATATATATATATATATATATATATATATATATATATATATATATATATATAAAACCCCCCCTAGTTGTGGTTGCAGAGGCGAGTCATAGCTCCGTGTATGTGTTTTTACCTAACCCCCGGAAAAATTGATAGAATAAATTTTGAAAGGCTTTCGAAGCCAACA
This sequence comes from Cherax destructor, assembly GCA_009830355.1. Lineage (NCBI taxonomy): Eukaryota > Metazoa > Arthropoda > Malacostraca > Decapoda > Parastacidae > Cherax > Cherax destructor. The sequence goes on along the minus strand of WNWK01017200.1, from coordinate 32,861 downwards.
GAAAGACACATTAATGAATCTCAGGACGGTTTCATAAGGAGGTTCTTGCCTTACTAATTTACTAATTTTGAGATAGTGATTCTAGTATTGTAGTAGCGGGAAAACCAACACATGAAAGATCCAGAAATACAAAATAGCAATACGTGGGACAAAAAAAAAAGGAGGGGGATACAACCGGGAATAACTGGTGGTGATATTATGCTAGTACAGGTACTGCAAATAGTGGGGGGTAAAAAAAAACTGCAGGGGAAACCCCATTCAAAAAAATCCTGCCAAACAGAAATCAAATTTTGGGGAAACTATAGGGATCTGTAAGCATGGAATGTCAGGAAAAACAGGTGGGAACTCAGTTTTGACCATTCCAAAAATGTCGCTCCACATAACCAAAGGAGATGAAATCCTCTCCTTGCAAATTATTTCACCCCTGCAAGACAATGTTACAACAAACGTCAGGCATACCATTAAAAGGACAAGATGGTACAGATCCAGAGACGTTGAGAAACAAACCAGGTATTAAAACCACTCCAGGGAAAGATATTATAGTGCCAGGAAGTAAAAGAAACGTCAGGAAATGAGAGAAATACTACACCACGATGCAACATCTCCCAAATGAAAGGGGTGCACAGGCCGATAAGAGACCGCACAGTGTGCCAGGGGTCCAAATGTTCAACTGCCTCCCAGCATCCATAAGGGGATTACCAAAGACCTCTGGCTGTTCGTTAGGCACTGGACAGGCACTTAAAGTCAGTACCTGACCAGCCGGGCTATGGTTTGTACGTCGGTTTGCGTGGGCAACAGTAACAGCCTGGTTGATCAGCCCGATCCACCATGAGGCCTGGTCACAGACTGACCGCGGGGCGTTGACCCCGCAACCCCCTTTCCCGGAATACTCCATGATCACTACTGGAGGGAGGCACAGTCAGTGGCTTTCATTCCAGAACAACAGAATTTGTGCCAGAAAAAAAACCTCCCTACATACCATCAGTAAGTCAACATTTTTTTCCAAAATACAGGGGCTAAAGCCATCAACAAACAACAAAATACTTTTCATCAAAGGACTGCTAACAGAGTCAAATCAATGTTTGGGCTTTCACAAAGACCCACTTAAAGAATCACTTGGCAACGAAATATGGATCCCAAATATAACTTATTCAGATGCAGAAAAAAAAAAAAGGTTTGGGCCCGTATGTCCAGAGTCGCTCATTTCTCGGAGTATTAAACACCACAAATGATGTAGTTGAAGTTTTGGCAGTAAAGACGAAACCAAAACCTTCTATTGTGGTTATATACAAGGTTGGGATGAACTTGCAAACAATTCAAGGAACGGCTTTGAAAATTGACTACTGTCTCGAAACTTTCCAGCTCCTGCCCAAAAATTTCCTGCTGGATTATTTCATCTAAGACACCTAAAATAGAGGAATGTTGCTAATGTTTTAGCAGAGATAACCCCAGAAGGCATTATACACACACTCACACACACCACCACACACACTCCCCACACACTCACACACACAACACCACTCACATACACTCACTCCACACACCACCACTCACACACACAGCATTCCGACATCTAATAAAGAATGTTCAGGCCCCCTTACACTGTGAGTTAGGCCCATAAGGAGTATGCAGCACCAGTTTGGAACCCACACTCAGCAACACGTGAAGAAGCTGAGAAAGGCAAAGGTTTGCAACAAGACTAGTCCCGAGCTAAGGGTATGTCCTACGAGGAGAGGTTAAGGGAAATCGACCTGACGACACTGGAGGACAGGAGAATAGGGGAGACATGATAACGACATATAAGATACTGAGAGGAATTGACAAGGTGGACAGAGACAGAATGTTCCAGAGATGGGACAAGCAACAGGGGACACAGTTGGAAGTTGAAGACTAGATGAATCATAGGGATGTTAGGAAGTATTTCTTCAGTCACAGAGTGGTCGGAAGTGGGAAAAGTTTGGGAAGGATGAGTGGAGGCAGGTCCATTATAGTTTTAAGAAGAGGTATGATAAAGCTATGCGCAGGAAGAGTGACCCAGAGCGCCAGGAAGAGGCGGGCCAGAGCTATGACTCGACCCCTGCAACCACAACTAGGTGAGTACAACTAGGTAAGACAAACACTCATACACACACACCATACACACACAACTCCCCAACACAAAACACTCACACACACACTATAAAACACTCCCCACACACACTTATACACACACACACTATACACACACACTCACACATGAGCTCATCTTCATTAATAATAATAACCTGGTACGAAATATAACAGTATCATAGAAAATACACCCAGATCATAATATAAACGAAGTACAGACATTTATTGCAGTGCTCCTGACCATCAAAATGAGATCATTTATGAGGTTGCTTTCACCAATAACAAAATATGCAGGGGGATGAAATCAACCATGTCCTAAACGAAACAAGTTGGGAAGATATCCTAAACAACATAGATCCAAACTGCCTAGAAAGGCACATTCCTTAAAAAATGAAGAGAAGATGTAAACAAGAGAGAGACGTTCCCTCACAGATAAAGCTGCTGAAAGAGGTCAGTATATCTGAAATACGAAAGGAGGCACTGGTCAGAGAAATAACAAATATCGAACTTAAGTTTAAGGTGGCCCGTGGTCTGGTAGGCAAAGCTCTCGCTTCACACGCTGAGGGTCCGTGGTTCGATTCCCGGCAAGGGTGAAAAACACTGGGCGTGTTTCCTTACACCTGTTGTCCCTGTTCACCCACCAATAAAATGGGTACCTGTGTGTTAGTCGACTGGTATGGGTCGCATTCTGGGACAAAATTGACCTAATTTGCCCGAGATGCTCTGCATAAATTAATTAAATTAAATAAAATAAAATTAAATTAATTAAATTAAATTAATGAAAAATTTTTTTTTATGCCAAATCTAGGGTAAACACCACATCCACTATTTGAACCCCTGCTTAAACGAGACGGGATTTACACAGATGACAGCAAAGAAATTATTGAGATACTGAAGTCCCAATATGACCCAGCTTCTAGTGAGCCTTTAATCGGAATAAGGGACGAAAATCTAAATGATTTTTTTTATGACCAAGACTCAAAATTTGGTTAATTCAAGAATTTCGGATATTATCCTAATACCACAGGACTTTGAAAAAGCAATAAACGACGTGCCCATGCACTCTACCCTAGGCCCAGACTCGTGGAACTCCATGTTCGTTAATAACAGCAAGAAACACCTTTCACGAGACTTAAATATTCTATGGAAAGGGAGCATAGACACAGGGGCCATCCCACAGTCACTAAAAAAACAGACAAAGCTCCACTCCACAAAGGTGGCAGTAAAGCAATTGCAAAAAATTACAGACTGACAGCACTAACGTACTACATCATAAAAGTCTTTGAAAGGGTTATAAGAAGTAAGATCGCCAGTCATCTAGATACCCATCAGGTACACAACCCAGGGCAGCATGGGTTTAGAGCAGGTCGCTCTTGCCTCTCACAACTACTGAACCACTATGAAATGGTCTTGGATGCTCTGGAGAACAAACAAAATACAGATGTAGCATACACAAACTTTGCGAAAACCTTCGACAAGTTTGATCATGGTGTAATAGCACACAAAATGCACGATAAAGGAATAACAGGAAAAATGGGTAGCTGGATCTATAACTTCCTAACAAATAGAACACAAAGAGAAATAGTAAACAGTAAAGTCGGAGGCGACTACAGTGAAAAGCTCTGTTCCACAAGGTACAGTACTCACTCCCATCCTGTTCATTATCCTCATATCCGACATAGACAGAGATGTAAGCCACAGCACCGTGTCCTTTGCTGATGATACCCGAATATACTTGACAGCGTCATCCATCGAAGAAACTGCAAATCTCCAAGCGGACATCAACCAAATCTTTAAGTGGAACGCAGAAAACAGTATGAAGTTCATCGAAGACAAATTTCAATTACTCCGTCATGGAAAATTCTAGGAAATTAAAACTCTATCGGAGTATAAAAGAAATTCAAACTACACAACAGAGCGAAAAATTAATGTGAAGGACATGAGAGTGATAATGTCAGAGAATCTGACTTTCAAAGATTACAACAATGTATGTCACTTCTTCTAGGAAAATGATAGGATAGATAATGAAAACCTTTATCCCATGATTCTCTTCAAATCGCTTGTTCTCTCTTGACTGGAATATTGCTGTATACTAATGGCCCCTTTCAAGGCAGGCGAAATTGCAGACCTTGGGAATATACAGAGAACTTTCACAGCATGTATAAGTACAATAAAGCACCTGAATTTCTGGAAACAGTAATTCAGGTTTGTAATCCCTGGAAGGCAGGCGAGAAAGATATATGATAATATGCACTTGGAAAATCATACAGGGACTATTCGCAAATCTGCACACGAAAATCACTCCCAAAGAAAACAAAAGATTCGGCAGGAGATGTAATACCCCAGGAAAAGCAGGGGCGCCACGAGTACGCTAAGAGACAACTCAATAAGTGTCATAGGCCAAAGACTGTTCAATTGCCTGCCAGCATAAATAAGGGGATTACCAACAAACTCCTGGCTGTCTTCAAGAAGGAGCTGGACATACACTTTAAGTCAGTACCTGACCATCCGGGCTCTGGTTCGGAAATCGGTTTACATGCAGCCGCATGGTTGATCAGGCCCTCATCCACAGCGGGGCCTGGTCACGGGCCCCGCTGTGGGGGGTCAACGCGGGGGCGTTGACCCCCGAAGCCCGCTCTAGGTATACTTCAGGTATAATGAATATGATCTTGTGTATATGGACTTCAGTAAGGCTTTTCATAAAGTTTAACATAGGAGATTCTTGAGGAAAGTAGAGGCACACGGATAGGAGGAGATTTTTTCCTGGAGACAGGCAACACAGAGATGAGTCTTTACTGTCAAATTACAGGCCAATAAGCCTAACCTCAATTGTTTGCAATTTACTAGTAGTCAGTAAAGAAATGTAGATAGAGTGAGGGTTGTGGATCAATGATAGTGGTGGTGGTGGATCAGTGAGGGTCGGGGTGGTGGTGGATCAATGAGGGTTGTGGAGGAGGTGGATCAATGAGGTCGTGGGGATTGTGGATCAATGAAGGTAGTGGTGGTGATGGATCAATGAGGGTCGTGGTAGTTGTGGATCATCAATGGTGGTCGTGGTGGCTGTGGATCAATGAGGGTCCTGGTGAGGTGGATCAATAAGGGTCGTGGTGGAGGTGGATCAGTGAGGTCGGGGGTTGGGATGTAAACAGCCTATTCAGAGGCTCTTTCAAACTGCGTGGCACTACGGTTCTGCCATCTATAGGCCTATCAAGGTTGGGCTGGTCAGCCATGTTTCTTCCTCACTCTGGCGGCCTACCTCACTGAAACAGGTCCTCACTCTAGCTGGCTCCCGGGTCCCCTCACGCTCTGCCCCCGTGTATACCTACACCTTTCATTAATAAACTGAGTCTAGTCATCGGCCGTGTCTCTACACCTACCCTACCATTCTACTACCAGTGTTCCGATGAGTTAGTCAAGATAAGTGATAACAGTGGTGACAGCAGTGATCCACGGCAGAGTGTAGTGTAGGGGACCCACCGACCAGTCGATCATCCGACCAAGCCAGCCATATCCAGGTCATCTGCTGGCTTATGGCATCATCCGTCGCTCCCAGCGTCTCGTGGGTGCCTGAGTCAGATCACCGTCCTTGATTTTTCCACAAAATCGGGACATCGGCATCACCACGTCATCTCCAGCAGTCACGTGTGTTCAACTTCTACTCTGCAGTTCTCCAGTGTTCTCCTGCACCCTCCAGCGTTCCTACGCCATTCCTACAGCTACAAGAGACGTGAGCTCACCGTCTGTGTGTTGTTCTCGGTGTTCTTCAAGATGACACTCCCGGCTTGAACACATGGGAACCCAGTTTGCCCAAAAGCCACACCAAGCCAGGCGCCTGTGTGCTCCCGCGCCTCGTCGTTCTGCAACCAACACCCTCCTCCCTCCATCTAGGACAGTGATTTTTTTTGGTTAATGCACCAGTGTCTCAAAATTTCCCCTAGTGAAGACTGTAAAGTAATTTTTTTTTATTTAAATATACTTGATTGCAGTTCCTTGCACCCTGCCTAGTTTTGTTTGTTTCATTTCCCCGTGTCCATCTGCATTTCCAAAGCCACAGTCGGCAGCGCATTCAGACACCAACCCCAGTGTAAACACAACGCGGCGCTCAGTTGACGAGTTTCCTTGCTCTTTATTAAAATCCTTCATTTTCACAGAGTCCTACGACCCCTTTCCAGTTCTTACCAAGCGTTGCACAAGATTATTACCTTCAAGAAGACCCCATAGAAGTTCCCAAGTGCTCATACCATACACCTGCCTACTTGTGTCTCTCCATCGACAATCAAAGCTAAGTAAACAGTGACTGTCTAGCATTTTCTAAGAACTTGTGACATTATTTAATTGCCCTGCGCCAGTACAGCCATCACTGAAGCCCATACTTTCAGTGAATTATTCAGTCCCAGTAGCAGTGCACATTTCTGTGTAATTTGCGATTATTCAGCAACATTGTTGCATTTTGCACTCATTTTTGCATTTTTAAATCCTAGTGCATTGTTCGGCACCTAGCCTCTCACCTAATTATTAATTGTTCCTGCTCAAAGTTGTTCATTGTGCTACCCCATATATATATATATATATATATATATATATATATATATATATATATATATATATATATATCTTTTTTAATTGCAAGTCATATCTGTCTGCTATTATTTTGATTGATGCATCTGCAAGCTAGCCACAAATTGTTGACAACCCTGCACAGTTCTGATGTGTTAGTGTGTTCAAAGTGTAATTTTAAAACTTGCCAGTGTCAGTTTTATTCTGCCTGAATTCAACAACTTGTGACTAGACACCTACATTTTCTCCAGTGTCTAAATTTATTTTTTTCTCCATATTATTTCTTTGCCATATTTTTGTTTATGCTCATTCACCTGTGTTTTGAATTCTGTTAATGTTTATGCCCTGTCATTGAGTGCAGTATCAGTTCCTGCCCTTGAATTCCCAGGAACCTGCTTAATTGCCATTCTTGTAATAATTACCTGTGAAATTCCATACTTTTGAACCAGAATTTGCTTGACAAACTTTTTTTTCCTTGTATCAGTGTACACTCATTTGCCACCAGTAACTTTTTGCCCCTATTATTATTGATTTTTACAATTTTTGTATTTTACTCATTGCCTTTTTGTGTGAAATTCAGCACTTCTTGATACAGTGAATTTTGTGACTGTTTTTAGTACCATTGAAGACTGATATTATAAATTGTTTTGTCACCATACCTTGCTGCAAGTGAATTCATATTTTTCTTGCCATACCTAATTGCAACTGCCAGCACCTGCAACATTTTGCTGTGTTTTGAGCAAGCCTGCACTGCAGCACAGTGTGTAATACCCAGTTTTCACTTTAATTTGTGCAAACTTTTGCTAATTCCGCTACCTGTTACAGTTCATTCATTTTCATGCAATTTTCTTGCCAGTTATCTCTGCTTTTGTTCTGTGAACACCCCAGCAATTAATTCACTTGTATCCAAATTTTACCTTGAGTTTGAGAGAGTACCATTCTTTTTTTTGACGTAATTCACGCATTTGTTAGCAAATAAGTAGTTTTCGAGTAACACTGTGTTCTGTCCTCTCTGACTCTGTGTTGAGTTCTAGCCGATTGCATATCAATTCTTGCTTTGATCCCTTTCCCTTTCTCCGTGACTTATTTTGTGCTTGTAACTGACGCTATGACTCAGACACGCAGTGGCCGTCACGGTACCCAAGCTTCTGCCACAGATGGCACTGATGCCTCCTGTCAGGTCCCATCGGGGAGGACGACGCCTTCCCAACGATTGGCCAGGCAGTAGCCCATATCGCGACCATGAATGGACATGAAGGCGACCATGAATGGACACTTCATGTCGTTCCCGCCTGTCCCTTTTGTTCGACGGTCGCGCCAGTATGTTGGAGACTTGGTTCAAATCGGTCGAGACGACAGTTAAGGGACGAACCGATAACCCCACTGATGCACACTATGTAAACACTGCCGCGGTGGCTGTGGACAAATCTCTAAGTGTTATTGCTTCCTTCTTAGACTTGGTGGAAGTGCGCGATTTGAAGTCATGGCCCAAGCTTAGGAAGCATTCCGTAATTACTTCCGGCGCAGCCATCAACGCCATTACCTTGACATTATCACTAGCATCTTAAATGAGTGCCAGTCATCGGATGAAAGCCCTTTTGCTTGCGTCTGTCGTTTCCAGCGCACATCGTTAGATTTTATTGACATTATGCAGGGTAGCAAGTGGGTCACTGCTGACGGTAGTATAAAACTTAATAATAATAATAATAATAATAATAATAATATCTTTATTTACTACAAGTACATGTACATGGTATACAGGCCTAGCTGACATCAATGACATACTACTATATAGAAAGTCCCTTGTTATGCTGAGCATTTTGGGCAGATTAGGTTAGTGTCCCAGGATGCGACTCACACCAGTCGACTAACACCCAGGTACCCATTTTACTGATGGGTGAACATAGACAACAGGTGTAAAGAAACACGCCCAATGTTTCTGCCCTGGCTGGGAATCGAACCCAGGCCCTCGCCGTGTGAAGCGAGAGCTTTAGCCACCAGACCACCAGAGCCCCTACTGAAGACATCATCCCCATGATCGCCGCAGGCGTCATGCGGAGAGATGCCCACCCCATCTCCATGATAGGATCGACGAATTAGGGCTCGGCCCCAAGGGCCACGTCCTGGGCGCCTTTAATGCCATCGATAAAGTTAAGCCGCCGGGCGAGAAAGACAAGGCCTGTCGCCCTGCTGGTACTCCCTTGCAAGTCCCTCAATCGTCAACTCTTGTGTCGCTGCCTGTGCAACCCCCTGTCACTTTTGCTGCAGCCATCCAGCAATCAGCACACAAGGACAGGTCGAACAGCAAACCTCAGACCAAGCCGAATCAAAACGGCAGGTCAGGTTATGACAGGTGGGCTAGCAAGACGACTTTGCCAACATCTCTTCCATCTAAGTCCAAGCGTCATAAGCGCACACCGCCGTCAGCACCACCCGCGAAGCGCATGGTTACCTGTTTTAACTGGAGTAAAAAAGGTCATTACTGTTCTGAGTGTTATAAACCTCAGCCCCCACGCCGTGATAATCACCGGTGCTAATCACCGTGCGCAGCACCGGGAAGGCGATTGTGTTTACCACCATACATCCAGTCATACCTCCAGTGAGTGCCACAAGTTGCGCAGCATCTTGTCGGCGCACCACGGCAAGCGCTCCCCGCATGGAGCCTGAGCTAGCCGGAGCCCCTCCAGTAGTTCGGGGGAAGAGACGCACCAGAAAAATCATGCAAAGAGATAGTCACCCTGTCGGAGTTGCTGTATTCTGTCCCTGTCTGCAATGTGTTTGCCGCCCAGAGCAGCGACACGCTTGCTGGCAGCACGGAAACAGTGCTCGACACCGAACCGTACCTTCCAGGACGTCGAGTCGCTCCACCAAGCGTCGAGCCTCTAGCAGCCGGGACTCCAGAGACCTAGTCGGCCCATCATGCCTTCACGTTCGGTATGACAGCCCGTGTGGACCCCTCGTGGAGTCCACACTTCATCGGAAGCCTGTTCAGCTTTTCCTTGATACAGGTTCAGTGGTTAACATTGTCCGTTCCACCCTTTTCCGTGACATTGGTCTTCATGCAGCCATGCTGACCGAGCCGTCTGCTATTCAGACATTGCGTGGCGTTTCGTGTAGCCCTCTCACAGTCCGTGGTTGTACAACCTTAGAATTTGCGATCCATGATCACAAGTGGTCAGCAAAGTTCTTAGTCATTGATGACATCGTCTTCCCAGGCGATTTGCTCATCGATTTCAAGACCATGGCAGACCTTAAGATCCGTTTAGATCCAGATAAGTGGAAAGCAGATTTCGACGGAGTGGACGCGCCCTTCTGGGGTGTGCTTAGGTTCCACTACCTGCCACTCCGTCTCTGAGTACATCCAGTGCTTGGAATCATTGGAAACCCATGGTTTCCGTCGCACATCCTCCATGAGGTCGGCCTCTTGTCCTGACCAACCTCATAAGAGAGCTTGTACCCCGTCACCTCCTGGCCATCAGTGCTCAGTTATCAGTGAAACCCACTCTGGGGACGCCCATTCTGACCATCTCTAACTCTCGCTGTTGTAGAGGATGACAGTTGTCAAGCCGCAGTCTCCCTGTCGGCAGGCGACTGTCTGACTCGTGTCATGGCATCAGCGAGCAGAGTTACTGCCTGTACAAAGTATGACGTCACTTTGTCGACAACGACACGTGCAGAGTCAAGGGCCTCTCCCTTGAGCCGTCCTTGCACACTGTGCGCCGTGGTAAGTTGCAAGTCCTTGTCGGTAACTTGCATAGTCGAGAATTCCCCTGAGGAAGGATACTTCACTTGTCGAACCTATCAGGTTCCCTCTCCGGTGAGAGTGGAGGGAGAAATCCCAGCTGACGTTCTTATAAGTGCAGTCCTCCCAGGTGAGTCCGCTACTAATTCTTCCGTCACCCGGCCAGTGCAGGAAGATGATCTAGCTATGACAGACTACCCGAAGAAGTTCCACAACTTCTCCAGGTTCTCAATCGCGCACGCACTGCGTCGCTGTAGATGGTGAGTCCACGGTCTGACCCCACTTATGTCTCACCATATCCCGCTTGAGAAAGGTACTAACCATTTACGTGCCTCTATCGTTTGCCGATGCAAAGAGTGTTTGTGACTGAACTCATTGCAAAGATGCTCCGCGATGGAGTTATCGAGGAGTCCATTTCCCGTGGAATGCCCCTCTAATCCTAGTTCCCAAGAAAGATGGAACATGGCGTCCTGTTATCGATTACAGGAAACTGAATGCCTGTACCATCCCAGACCGATTTCCATTGCCAGTTCTGAATGACCTGTTACAGAACATTGGCGTATAACAAGGTCTTTCGACTCTTTGATCTTCTTCAAGGGTTTTGGCAGATCCCTCTTGATGACCAAAGCAAAGAACTAACAGCGTTCTCTACGCCTACTGGTCATTATCAGTTCAAAAGAATGCCCTCGGCTTGCGCAGAAGCCCGATCACGTTCAGTCGTCTATGACAACGATTTTCCGTACTTCCTAGGTGGCACGCTCATGGTCTACCTAGACGATCTCATTGTGATGTCCCAAGATGTTCCTACTCATCTCGTAAAACTTGAGCGGGTACTGGAAAAGCCAAGGCTAATCTTAAGGTGAAGTTTCAAATGCCAGTTCCTTAAGCAGGAAATAAAGTTTCTGGGCCACTAGTGACTCAGAGCGGCATCAAGACAGACGAGTCTAAAATCTCGGCTGTGCGAAGGTTCCCTAGACCTACGACGGCGGATACTGTCTGCTCCTTCGTAGGCCTAGCTGGATTCTACCGCACTTTCATAGCCGGTTTCCACCTTAGCTGCACCCTTGACGCAGCTCCTTAAGAAAGATGTTCCTTTGAGTGGACGTGTGACCAAGAAAGAGTTTTCGTCACACTTAAGAATAGGTTAACATCAGCCCCAGTCCTTAGGTTCCCTGATTTCACCAAAAAGTTGGCATCGGTGCAGTCTTGTCGCAGGAATCTAATGGTAAGCAACAGCCAATAGCTTATGCTAGCCGTGTTCTTACCAAAGCTGAAGTCAATTACTCTGTGACAGAGCTAGAAGCCTTAGCCATCGTCTGGGCTTTGAACCACTTCAGAGACATTATTTACCAGTATCCTATCAAGATTTACACGGATCATCTGCCGTTATTATCCCTTTGCAAACAAGAATCTCTCTTGGAAACATGCTCGGTGGTCTCTCACCTTTAATGACTACAATCCCGAATCTGCTATGTACCGGGTAAGCAAATGTCGTGGCTGACGCCTTGTCGAGGCATATAGCCTTTGTCAGTGCAGACAACTCGTTCTCCATTGAGGACCTAGAGAGAGCCCAACGGCAGGACCCGGTGGGGTCACCAGTCCTTCGATTCCTAACCAAGGAGGACGTTGGCCCGCGAGTCAAGTCGCCCGTTCCGCTGACAGACTTAGTGGTCAATCAAGGAGTACTGTGTCGTAGCTCGACTAGTGGACCCCGGCAGAACCATACACCAACTGGTGATACCGGAGTCCCTGGTACCCACGACTCTCAAGTTGATCCACGATGTCCCAGGCGCAGCGCACCCGGGAAGGACCGCAGCATCAAACAGGCTAGAATGAAATATTTCTGGCCTAAGATGGCAGCGGAAATTGCCAAGTATGTACACCAGTGTGTCGTTTGCTTACAACACAAGGGTACTGTCACGGGTCCCAATCCCATTCTGAAGTATCCCATTACAAAGGAGCCTTTGGAGAGAACTTCTGTCGACCTGTTGACGAATTCTCGACCTCGGAGAAGGGTAATAAACACCTGCTTGTAATGGTAGATAACTTGACGCGGTACTGCGAAATTAGTGTCCATCCCTGACAAAACGGCCGAGACAGTCAAATGCTTTCGTGAGCTATCGTTCTCCGTCATACCTGCCCACGTGTTCTCCTGTCAGACAATGGGTCGGAGTTCATAAATGCCACTATGAAGGACCTTTGTTCCAGGTTTGACATTCACCAAGCACCAGTAGCTCCACGTCACCCGGCGAGTAATGGTCTTGCTGAACGTACAAACCGCAAAGTTCTGGAGGTGCTCAGAGTAACCGTTAATCCGAGTTGTACTACATGGGATGAGCTATTCCAGATGTTCAGTGTACATTGAACTCTTCCCCCAACAGCTCGATTGGCGAGACACCCCATTTTGCCTTGTACGGCTATGATAAGCGTTTACCGTACGAAATCCTGTTTGCCCGCCTAGCCCAATCTATGACGCCGATAACACCGGTATAGTTAAGGTGCGGACCACACAGCTTGTTTTCCAGCAGTACGTGAGAACCTAATAAAGCCACAGATAGGTTCACGTCTGATCGCAACGCCCACGCTAAGGAAAGTAAGGTGGAACCAGGTTGCAAAGTTATGTTGCTCAACCCGACGCAGACCTGGTATGCATAAACTTGTCCCAAAGTTTGTCGGACCTTACCGTGTCCTACGACAGCTCCGTGGCAATAAGTTCGAGGTGAGGGAGATAGCTACCGGAACTATCAGAGAAGCTCACCTTGACCACATGAAGTATATTGATCATGTGCAAGCTGAAGCAGAGCTGGAATCACGGGCATTGCAAAGCCACAAGCAGACTCAAACTAGTGACAACCCATCTAGTTCTTCACCCGCTATCCCTACGACAGATGACAGTCCTGTAAGGCTCCATACTTATGGCCTGAGACCCCGGACAGCAGTACATTTCTGTGACATTGACATACCTACTGACTTGTCCGACTCCTACGCTAGCTACGCTAATTGTTTGCTTGCAGAAATGGGGATTAATGCGCACACATTGTATAGTTAGTAAATAATGGAGTCAGGGTGGACAACACCATGTAAATATGTAAAATTTATTTCTAGAGGGTACCCGTAGTATAATGAATTCCATGGAAATAATGTTATTGTGAGTATGTGCACCCAGTGTGTCTTGTAAAGCCTGTATAAAGGCAAGGGCAATATCGCCCTTTTGAGTTAAATGTCATACCTTAGGAAATGCTACTGTCAGTCATTGTTTGGAGATGTGAGGATGGTACAGCGCTCATGGATGTGCAGTCAAGTTGACGTCTGGCCCTGTGGACAACCTGTATATAGAAGACTCTAGTTCCTGTGTCAGCATTGGCTTGTTCTGTCCTCTGTCCAGCTGTACGGGCAGGCCGATTTTCTCTTCCCCGACTCATGTAGGGGGAGAGTTTTTTTTCGGCCTGCACCGGCAATTTCCTATTGTAAATGTCAGGTGACCGGAAGCCAGTTTCCCCTGGGTAACCTTGCTTGCTTGTTTACACCTTCGTGCCCGCCAGTATTGTCGTGTCGAGACGACACGCGGTAGGTGGCCGAGCGGATGTAAACAGCCTACCCAGAGGCTGTTTCAAACTGTGCGGCACTATGGTGCTGCCCTCTATAGGCCTATCAAGGTCGGGCTGGTCAGCCATGCTTCTCTCTCACTTCTACGGCCTACCTCACTGTACCAGGTTCTACCCAACTGGCTCCCGGTCCCCTCACGCTCTGTCCCCGTGTACACCTACACCTTGCCATTAATAAACTGAGTCTAGTCATCGGCCGTATCTCTGCACCTACGCAGCCAAGAAGTTAGACTTAACACAAGAATATGAAGAAAGTAACAGAACGATGGTGGACACACTAGCCGAGGTGGCCAGAAGGGGCACACATAAGCAGGGTAAAGTTACTCATCATGGGGGTTCAACCAAAAGGAGATAGACTGGGACAATCTGGGGCCACTGCAGATGTGGAGATCCAAGATGCTGGAGGCAGTGCTGGAAGGTTTCATATACCAAAATGTTAGGGACACAACAAGACAGAGGAGACGATAAACCAGCAAGGCTAGACCTACTATTCACTATCAACAGTTCAAACATAGAGGAATTCACACCCGAAACTCCCTTCGGTTCTAGCGATCATGTGGCACTAAGTGGCGAATACAGCAGAGTTAACAATAATGAGCGAAGCTGCAGAAGAATGGAAAACCATACTTCAGAACAGGGAACTACACACGTACTCACCTAATTGTGGTTGCAGGGGTCGAGACTCAGCTCCTGGCCCCACCTCTTCGCTGTCTGCTATTGGGTCTCTTCTCTCCCTACTCCATGAGCTTTATCATACCTTGTCTTAAAGCTATGTATGGTTCCTGACTCCACTATATCGTTTGCTAGACTATTCCACTTCCTGACTACTCTATGGCTGAAGAAATGCTTCCTAACATCCCTTTGACTCATCTGAGTCTTCAGCTTCCAATTGTGCCCCCTTGTTTCTGTGTTCCCTCTCTGGAACATCCTGTCACTATCTACTTTGTCGATTCCCCACAGTATTTTGTATGTCGTTATCATGTCTCCTCTAACCCTTCTATCCTCCATAGGACAGACCCCTGAGTTGTGGAACTAGCCTTGTCGCAAACCTTTGCACTTTCTCTAGTTTCCTGACGTGCTTGACCAGGTGTGGGTTCCAGACTGGTGCTGCATACTTTAGTATGGGCCTGACGTACACGGTGTACAGTGTCTTTGCCCTTCTCCGATCTTCATGACTTTGCATTTGGTGGGATTAAATTTGAGAAGCCAGTTGCTAGACCAGATGTCAAGCTTGTCCAGGTCTCTTTGAAGTCCTGCTTGGTCCTCATCCGATTTGATTCTCTTCATTAATTTCACATCATCTGCGAACAGAGACACTTCTGAGTCTATCCCGTCCGTCATGTCATTCACATATACCAAGAATAGCACTGGTCCTAGGACTGACCCCTGCGGTACCCCGCTCATCACAGGCGCCCACTGTGATACCTCATCATGCACCATGACCCATTGTTGCCTCCCTGTGAGGTATTCCCTGATCCATTCCAGTGCCCTTCCTGTTATACACGCGCTTGGTCTTCCAGCTTCTTTACTAATCTCATATGAGGAACTGTGTCGAAGGCCTTCCTGCAGTCCAGGAAAATGCAATCAACCCACCCTTCTGTCTCTTGTATGAGGCAATTCCTGCATGAGGTGCAGTGGGTAGGAGAGCTAGAGGGGGAAGACAGTAAATAAAATCACAGAACACATGACCACAAAGTGCTGGGAGGCAGAGGACAAGTTTGTGCCAAGGGGCAGCAGAAACAATGGGAAGACCAGAGTGAAGTAGTAGGGTTTTCAACAGTATGGCACAACATGACCGCTGTGTGCACGTAACCCCCCCACATCCGGTCCCCCGCCTCACCCCATTACCACATAGGTGTGAAATTTCACACCTGTGTGTTAATGACCCTTCCAACACCACCACTCCTTTTTTTTCGATTTTTTTTTTAAATTTTCAATTTTTTTCAAATTTTATTTTTTTCCAATTTTCGATTTTTTTTTCGAATTTCATTTTCTCGAATATTTCATTTTGAAGTTAGGACTAACAAGTTAAAACAGGATAACATTAATACATTTTTTTCATCATTTATTATACAATTAATACATATACAAATATAAAAAGATACAATTTTCCATGTTTTCGGGTAACAGAAGTCAATGACTAAAATCAACATAGGGAAAAACATTACACACACGCATTTTCTCAAGTTCAACAAATTTCCCCATTTTTGGGTAACAATAAAAAGTTCCACTATTACATATTTTTCATGTTCACCAACTAAATTTCATGATTACCATTATCTAAGATCACACAAACACACACACACACACACCAAGGCAAGACAAGGCACAACAAATTCCTAAGTCACAAATTCACTATTCTACCATGTACAAGCCCCAACACCTCACACTCCTTAACCTGAACATCCCCTGCACCTCACTCTTCCTTTCATATCTCTCCCCCTTCACCTCACCTCACTCACACACCTTACAACCCAAGATAACACAAATTTTCAACACTTTGCTCTACATACACTTTTCATTTTTGTTTAATTATTCACACATTTTTTCTCGTTTTTGTAATACAACAAATTTTCAGACGTTTTAATATCCACTAACATTTTTTCACTCATATCCCACAACATTTCACATTCCTAAAACACACCAATACTCCCATTACACACCTATATTCAACTTCTTGAAAAATTCACCAGATGAATCTACTTGATGCTACGACGAAAGACGATACTGAAATGATTACTACGAATACGAATAGGACTCTCAGGTAAGTTCCCACGAAGGGTGAGCGGGGAAGTGTGGACAGACGAAGAATAGCTGGTGAGAGGAATAGCCGTAGTTGAAGGGAAAAGAGTCGGGACTAAACCCAACTGCTAAGCCTTGTAAAGCCATTGGACAGCGATACTGAAGCAGGGGAGCACACAGAAGGCGGCATACTGGCTGGCTGGCTGCATCTTGCTTGGTGGCGAATCATCTTGATTGTGTATGGTCACTGGCAGGCATCAGGATCGAGAAGACTGGGAAGGCTGGCATAAAAAGCTAAAGTTATGAGGCGATGTATGATGGCCAAATCGAGGACAGGGTGTCTGCAGTGCTCACTGGCTCGTTGATATGTGACTAGATCATGACTGTCTGGGCGTCGGGTGAGCGGGGCTCGGTGAGGGCAGAGAACAGAGAGCAGGGTGGTTGCAGTGCTCTTTGGTTTGTTATTAGGTGGCTGGATCTGGAGAGACAGGCTAGGCGACAGGTGCATCACTATAGTTTGTCCATTCAGGCGTCAGGTACAGTGGAGTAGTCAGATGCATTCTTGATATTTTTGAAGATTGATGTGGAGATATAGGCTACAGTAGACTGTTTACAGCGATAATCCGGGTCTGTTGTTATATGTTCCAGTAAGTTGATGAGTTCGGAGAAAGATGTATTGGAGCCTTGGTTGTTGACAAACTTGACGTTTCCATTTCGTAGATGTGTAAGCAAGTCACATGGGATTGTTTCATATTTACATTGCTTCTTGTCTGTATAATAAAGGATGGTCTTCCATCTGAGGAAACGGTCGAAATGATTACTCTCTCAGGAAACCCTTTTAAAATCCTCGATTTAAGTTGCCAATTACCCATTTTCTAAATTCGACATAAGATCTATCACTCATTATCATCAATGAATAACATTTTTAATAATTCTTTACATGGGATTTCTTCAAAGGCATATATATTATTCCATCATATATTTCAGTTAATATGATTAGTCATACATTGTTAATAAACCATATTTATAGTAAAAGAAATATTCAGATTATATTTTTGTAGCAACTCTTGCCAACTCACTCATGACGTCACGCCCAACCAAACAGGATTGAGCGGGTAAACCTTGTGGAGTGTGACGTCACAGGGGTTCTCATACTTATCACACCATGTTTCACATTACCAACTCTATTCAACAACTTTTCACTTCTATATTTTCGTTTAAAATATTCACAGTACCTTTAATTTCATTAAAATTTATGTTCACACACTCACACAAACACACATACTGCCAAACATCATTGAATACGCTCAAAAACACCACTGAATACTATCAAAACACCATCAAACCTTAACATCTCCCACAACACACACACACACACAGTTGTATATCATGAAGAAAGGTTGAGGGAAATAGGATTAACAACATTGGAGGACAGAAGGGTTAGAGGAGACATGATAATGACATACAAAATACTGCGGGGAATTGACAAGGTAGACAGTGACAGGATGTTCCAGAGAGGGAACACAGAAACAAGGGGACACAACTGGAAGCTGAAAACTCAGATGAGTCAAAGGGATGTTAGGAAGCATTTCTTCAGCCATAGAGTAGTTAGGAAGTGGAATAGTCTAGCGAACGATATAGTGGAGGCGGGAACCATACATAGTTTTAAGACAAGGTATGATAAAGCTCATGGAGCAGGGAGAACAGAGACCCAGTAGTGGACAGCGAAGAGGCGGGGCCAGGAGCTGAGTCTCGACCTCTGGAACTACAATTAGGTGAGTATAATTAGGTGAGCACACACACACACCTGCATCTCGAGACAGCTGCTAGCGAGGAGGTGTGAGGTTACTCTGTGACAATTGAATACGCTCAAAAACACCACTGAATATTACCAAAACACCATCAAAATTTAACATCTGCCACAACACACACACACACACACGCGCACGCACACACACACACAGTGGACAGAAAGTGGACAGAGACAGAATGTTCCAGAGATGGGACACAACAACAAGGGGACACAGATGGAAGTTGAAGACTCAGATGAATCACAGAGATGTTAGGAAGTATTTCTTCAGTCACAGAGTTGTCGGGAAGTGGAATAGTTTAGGAAGCGATGTAGTGGAGGCAGGCTCTATACATAGCTTTAAGCAGAGGTATGATAAAGCTTATGGCGCAGGGAGAGTGACCCAGTAGCGGCCAGTGAAGAGGCGGGGCCAGGAGCTTTGACTCGACCCCTGCAACCACAACTAGGTGAGTACAACTAGGTGAGTACACACACGCATGCACACACACACACAGTCATAGCAGTCACGCGCGTTTGAGCTCCGCTAAATTGGGTCGTATTGGGTGGTCCTAGGGGGAATCCGAGTGCAACAAACAGGCGTGGGCATAGGCTAAAGTGTCATACTCATTTAAAACCAAAAAGCAGGGAAATACGAGTGATCCCAGAGGAAAAAACCAGTAAATAGTGGAAAGTGTCAGTGAGGGGAGACGGTGATAGGCCTAACAGCGGTTGCCACACAGCAGGAAGTCGAGAATTTATCGTAGTGAACTATAATGCAGTGGGGAGCATATCTACTGGAGGCACCCAAGTAAGGGAGATAAGTGCAAGGCAAGCAGTGAACAATACGGTGTTTGCATAAAGTGAGCCCAATAGAAGAGAAACGAAGAGGTACAGTACCCAGCAGGGCGCCACACCAGGAGAATACCGACAATACAGACCCAGCAGACATCGAATGTAATGTAATGTACAAAATCCTAGTTGTGGTTTGCAGGTTTGCAGGTTTCTGGCCCTGAGTTGCTGAAGCTGTGGGACAAATCCCTGCTCGGATTAGCTGAATAAGAAAGTACAGTTCATAGGTCGGAAGACAAGTCAGGGCGCAGGGCTACCAACCAAATGTACACACGTGTACGCACGCCACGCACACATACACTTGAAGTAGTCAGGATACAGAAGTAGTATACCATACAATTGTTAGTGTAGTAGCAACAATATTATTACCAGTGTATAAGTAGCAACTTTTAGTAGCAGTGCTTAGTAGGATTAAGAATTAGTTTTAGAATAGGTAGACACTGTGGAAGAGGTGCCAAGACGCACACACACTTGAAATAGTCGGGGTGTAGTAGACCATACAGCTGTTCTTGTATTAGCAATTATATTTTTTATCAGTTATATAGGAAGTAGTATTCTTTTTAGTTTTTGTAGCTAAGTAAGGTAGGAAGAAAATTCAAAGATGTGGGCGGAGCGCAGGCGCGGTGAGTCAGAAGTAAACAAACACACGCACACACACAGTGAGGACAGGCGCACATACATCACACACACACTCAGTTAGGCCTAGCATCCTGGCCAGTAACCCACTAACCATTTCCCTCCATACCCCGTAATCCTCCCACGCACACACACAAACACACACACACACACTCACACACACTCACGGAGGGCCTCAAACCACAGCAACCCAACGGCAACCATATAGTTTAACATCGCACACACACATCATGTCCCTGTCCCCACCCCAGCAACCCTAAACCCATCATCACCACTACCCCACCCCATCACAAACCCCACCCAATCAGACCACACCCCAACCATACAACCCCCCACCCATGCAACAACCCTCCATGGGAACCCTGCAAACACCCCCCCCATCCAGCCAAGATCCCCCTAGAGCCACAGTATTGGAAACGAGGCTGAAGGTTTGGTACACAAATGCAGATGGAATCACGAATAAGTATGAAGAGTGGAATGAAAGAATAGGAGAAATGTCCCCAGACATCATAGCAGTCACAGAAACTAAACTAAATGAGGCAATATCAGATGCAATCTTCCCACAAGGATATCAGATCCTGAGGAAAGATAGAAGGAGCAGGGGGGGAGGAGGGGTCGCACTGCTCGTAAGGAATCATTGGAGATTTGAGGAAATGGCAGGAATGGAGGTGTGTAGAGAAAGGGACTTTATAGTAGGTACCATCCAGTCTGGGAGCACAAGATAGTCATTGCAGTGATGTACAACCCACCACAAAACTGCAGGAGGCCAGGAGAGGAATATGACGAGAACAACAGAGCAATGGTGGACACCTTGGCGGAGGTGGCAAGAAAAGCGCACATGAGCAGAGCGAAGTTACTGGTCATGGGCGATTTCAACCACAAAGAGATCGACTGGGAGAACCAAGAACCACGTGGGGTCCAGAAACTTGGAGAGCCAAGATGATGGACGTGGTACTGGAAAAACCTGATGCACCAACATGTCAGGGACACGACCAGAGATAGAGGAGAGGACGAACCAGCAAGGCTGGACCTTGTATTCACCCTGAATAGCTCAGATATCGAGGACATAACACACGAGAGCCCCCTGGGAGCCAGTGACCATATGGTGCTGAGCTTTGAGTACATAGTAGAGCTACAGGTGGAGAGGGAAAATGGTGCTGAAAGAGACATACCAGACTATAAAAGAGGGACTACACAGGTATGAGGAATTTCCTGCAGGAGATTCTGTGGGAAAGGGAAATGGAAGGACAGTCAGTAAATGAAATGATGGAATACGTAGCGACAAAGTGCAAGGAGGCAGAGGAACGGTTTATACCCAAAGGAAAAAGAATAAATGGGAAGACAAGAAAGAGCCCTGGTTTACCCAAAGATGTAGGGAGGCAAAGACTCAGAGTGCCAGAGAATGGAAAAGGTACAGAAGGCAAAGAACCCAAGGAAACAAGGAGATTAGTCGAAGAGCTAGAAACGAGTATGCACAGGTACGGAGGGAGGCCCAGAAACAGTACGAAAACGACATAGCATCGAAAGTCAAGTCTGACCCGAAACTGATGTACAGCCACATCAGAAGGAAGACAACAGTAAAGGATCAGGTGATAAGGCTGAGGAGGGAAGATGGGGAACTCACAAGTAATGATCAAGAGGTATGTGAGGAGCTCAACTCGAGGTTTAGGGAAGTATTCACAGTGGAGGAAGGGAGGCAGTTGGGTAGACAGGACGGGGTGCATCACCAACAAGGGATGTATCGAGTGCTGGAGGGAATACACACATCTTAGGGGAGGTGAAGCAGTTACTCAGTGACCTTGATACCTCAAAGGCAATGGGTCCGGACAATATCTCACCATGGGTCCTTCGGGAAGGAGCTGAGGTTCTGAGTGTGCCACTTACCAAAATTTTCAACACATCCCTTGAAACTGGGCAGCTACCTGAGATATGGAAAAGGCCAACGTAGTCCCCATCTTTAAAAAAGGAGACAGAAAAGAGGCACTAAACTACAGACCGGTGTCACTTACGTGTATAGTGTGCAAAGTCTTGGAGAAAATCATCAGAAAAGAATGGTGGAGCATCTGGAGCAGAACAGGTTAATCAACGCCAGACAGCACGGTTTCAGGGAAGGCAAATCCTGTGTAACAAACCTCCTGGAGTTCTATGATAAAGTAACAGAGGTAAGGCAAGAGAGAGAAGGGTGGGTTGACTGCATTTTCTTGGACTGCAGGAAGGCCTTTGACACAGTTCCTCACATGAGATTAGTAAAAAGATGGAAGACCAAGCGTGTATAACAGGAAGGGCACTGGAATGGATCAGGGAATACCTCACAGGGAGGCAACAACGGGTCATGGTGCGTGATGAGGTATCACAGTGGGCGCTGTGACGAGCGGTGTACCGCAGGGGTCAGTCCTAGGACCAGTGCTATTCTTGCTATATGTGAATGACATGACGGATGGGATAGACTCACAAGTGTCTCTTTTCGCAGATGATGTGAAATTAATGAGGAGAATCACATCGGATGAAGACCAAGCAGGACTTCAAAGTGACCTGGACAAGCTTGACATCTGGTCTAGCAACTGGCTTCTCGAATTTAACCCCACCAAATGCAAAGTCATGAAGATCGGAGAAGGGCAAAGAAGACCGCTGACAGAGTACAGGCTAGGTGGACAAAGGCTACAAACCTCAACAAAGGAGAAAGACCTTGGGGTGAGTATAACACCAAGCACGTCTCCGGAAGCACACATCAACCAGATAACCGCGGCAGCATATGGGCGACTGGCAAACTTAAGATTAGCGTTCCGTTACCTTAACAAGGAATCGTTCAAGACACTGTATACCGTATACGTCAGGCCCATACTAGAGTATGCAGCACCAGTCTGGAACCCACACCTGGTCAAGCACGTCAAGAAACTAGAGAAAGTGCAAAGGTTTGCACAAGGTTAGTTCCACAACTCAGGGGTCTGTCTTATGAAGAAAGGTTGAGGGAAATAGGACTAACAACACTGGAGGAAAGAAGGGTCAGAGGAGACATGATAACGACATACAAAATACTGCGGGAATTGACAAGGTAGATAGTGACAGGTTGTTTCAGAGAGGGAACACAGAAACAAGGGGACACAACTGGAAGCTGAAGACTCAGATGAGTCAAAGGAATGTCAGGAAACATTTCTTCAGCCACAGAGTAGTCAGGAAGTGGAATGGACTAGAGAAGATATAGTGGAGGCAGGAACCATACATAGTTTTAAGACAAGGTATGATAAAGCTCATGGAGCAGGGAGAGCAGAGACCCAGTAGCAGACAGCGAAGAGGCGGGGCCAGGAGCTGAGTCTCGACCCCTGCAACCACAATTAGGTGAGTACAATTAGGTGAGTAGAAAAAAAACCAAAAGAACCCTCTTCTTATATCCTGGCCTGTTAAAAAATTACAGAAATGAGATAAGATGCACCAGAGATTAGTATCAAACTCTCTCTCTCTCTCTCTCTCTCTCTCTCTCTCTCTCTCTCTCCTCCCCCTCCCTTTTTAAAAGGGGAAAGACAAAATTTTAAAATATATGACTGATATTTTCCTATTCCCCAACTTTATCCCTTTACTCCCTCTCATTGTTTCCCCCCTCTCTTTCCCCCTCTCTTGGGGTCTTCCCTCCCTCTTTCCCCCTCTCATTGTCTTCGTCTCATCATCCCTCTGACTGTCCCCCCCTCTCCCCATTCCTCTTACTGTCTTCCCCCTCTCCTCATCCCTCTCACTGTCTCTCCCCCCCCCTCAGTCCTCTCCGTTTTCCCCCCTCTCCTTACCTCTCACTATCTTTTTTTAACCTTCCTCCAACCTCCTTTAACCCTTTTTTTTAACCTCATCCAAACCCTTCTTTAGCCCTTTCCCCCAACTGCTGCCCCCCCCCCCGTCGGGGAACCCCCTTTTTACCCCTCCTGGGGCCCCCCCCTAGCCCCTCTCCTAGCCCCCCTTACCCCCTCCCAGCTTCCCATTCCCGGGGGTTTTCGGATAACGGGGGATGAAATGGAAAGTTTTTTTTTCCCACAGTGATGGGGGGGAACTGAGAGGGGGGGTTTTTGGGGAAATTTTTTTGGGGAATTGAGGAAGTTTTAGACTCCCTTTTGTAAATATTGGCTGGTTCCATCAAAGGGGCGGGAGAGACCAGGCTGGCTCTCCCTTCTCTCTCTCTCTCTCTCTCTCTCTCTCTCTCTCTCTCTTTTCCCGGGGAAGGCTGTTCCCCACCCCGCTCATTGGAAAGTTTTTTTTAAGTTGGACAAAAGGAAAGGGTGAAGTTGGAGTTGGGCCAAGGGGTTTCTTTGGGTCCGTGACTTTATTTAATTGATGTCGTTATGTTGTACGAGCAATGACATCAACGAAAAAGTCAGTTAAATAAATAAAGGGGCCCCAGATGACTCCAACTTCATCCTGTTCTCCGTCTTTCTGTCTGTCTGTCCCCCTGTACTCACCTATTTGCGGTTGCAGGAGTCGAGACTCAGCTCCTGGTCTGTCTGTCCGTTTCTCTCTCTCTCTCTCTCTCTCTCTCTCTCTCTCTCTCTCTCCTGTCCCAACACAAAAATTCTATTTTTAAAAAAATGGGAAAAAAATTGTTTTTTTAAAAAAATTCGTCAGTGTAATTGTCTTGAAATATTATGGTTAATTACACTGGGTGAACTAAGGTTTTAAAGAGATGGTTGGGCGGAGGTGAAAGGAGTGACATTCTTGTACACACATGAGAGACCCACGATTCCTGGATTTTACTGGAAGACTGTTTTTTTTCCTAAACTCCCATGGTTTAAACCCGGCCAGAAATAAATTACGATGATAATATTGAACATTCTTCAGCTTTGAGAATAACAACACTTACAAATCTAACTTTTTTTTAATTCTTACTTATCTTTTTTTTTTTTTACTTGAAATTTTTTTTCTGTTATTTGATTGATTACCCCTTTTTAAACGTTATTTTTATATTTTTTAATCAGTTACACTATTCAGATTTAAACAATCATATTTATATTCAGTTATTAAACGATCATATTAAAGGGGAAGACCTCTTGCTTTATGTTAAAACGTAACCCAAAGAGCCCCCCGGCCCGGCCCCTCCAAAGCTACCCCCCCTTCCCCCCACCCCCCCCCTTGGCGCCTGCACCCCCCAAAGCTACCTTCCCCCTTGGCGCCTGCACCCCCCCAAAACTACCTTCCCTGGCGCCTGCCCCCCCCCAAAGCTACCTCTCCCCCTTGGCGCCTGCCCCCTCCAAAGCTACCTCCCCCCGGCGCCTGCCCCCTCCGGCACCTCCCCCCCGGCGCCTGCACCCCCCCAAAACCCTTTCCCCCCCGGCCCTGCACCCCAAAGTACTTCTCCCCTGGCGCCTGCCCCCAATACCTCCCCCCCTGGCGCCGGCCCACCAAAGTACCTCCCCCCTTGGGCCGGCCCCCTCCAAAATACCCCCCCCCCCGCCCCCCCCCAAAGCTCCCCCCCCCTGGCGCCTGCCCTCCAAAGCACCTTCCCTGGCGCCTGCACCCCCCCAAGGCTACCTTCCCCCCGGCGCCTGCATCCAAAGCACCTTCCCCCCGGCGCCTGCACCCCCCAAAGCTCCTTCCCCTGGCGCCTGCCCCTCCAAGGCTACCCCCCCCTGGCGCCGGCACCCCCCAAAAGGGTCCTTTCCCCCCGGCGCGCCCCCTCCAAGGCTACCCCTCCCCCCCCCGGGGACCCCCAAAGCTACCCTCCCCTTTCCCGGAACCCCAAGGCTACCTCTCCCCCCCCGGCCCGGCACCTTCCAAGGGACCTCCCCCCCCCCCGGCACCCCCAAAGCACCCCCCCCCTGGCCCGGAACCCCAATTCCCCGGGGGGCCGGCACCCCGCTACCTTCCCCCGGCGCCGGCACCCTCCAAGGCTACTCCCCCCCTGGCGCCGGACCTCCAAGGCCCCTCTCCCCCCCCCTGGCGCCGGCCCCCAAAAAACTACCTCCCCCCACCCGCGCCGGCACCCCCAAGGCTCCCTTTCCCACCCGGCGCCGGCACCCCCAAAACCCTCCCCCACCCTGCGCCGGAACCCCCCAAGGCTACCTCCCCCCCTGGCCCGGCACCCCCCAAACACCCCCCCCCCCGGCGCCGGAACCCCAAGGGGTACCTCTCCCCCCCCGGCGCCGGACCCCGGCACCCTCCCCCCCTGGCGCCGGCCCCTAAGGCTACCTTCCTCTACCCCCCCCCGGCACCCCCCCAAAACATCTCCCCTACCCTGGCGCCGGCACCCCAAAGCTACCCCCCTCTCCCTGGCCCGGATCCTCCAACACCCCCCCTCTACCCGGCGCCGGCATCCCCAAGGTTCCTCCCTCACCCGGCGCCGGCACCTCCAAGGCACCTCTCCCCCCCCCGGCGCCGGCATCCTCCAAGGATCTCTTGGTTGTCATTAAACATTTCCCTCAACATTATAAAAAAATTTAAAGTCATCACGTTTTAAATTGCTTCCCCTTGTTAAACTTAACTCCGTCTGTATGGTGTTTGTGTTTTATTTGGGGGGAAATTTTTTTTGTTTTTTAAAGGATTGTGGGGTTAAAATGGGGGAGGGGGTTTTGTTTTTTATTTTTTTGGGATTTGTGGTTTATTAGTTGTGTTTTTAGGGGTTTTTTTTTTTAAAATGGAGTTTTGTTTATGGTTTTGTGGTTATATGGTATTTGTTTAGGTATTTGTGGTTATATGGTAGTTGTGTTTATGGTGTTTGTGGTTATATGGTAGTTGTGTTTATGGTGGTTTTATTTATATTGTGGTTCCCTATTTGGTAGTGGGTGTTTATATGGTAGTTTACTTATAGATAGTTTGTGTTTGTATTTTAGTTGAAAAAAAACTATCTCACTAAGACAGAGAGAGAGAGAGAGAGAGAGAGAGAGAGAGAGAGAAGAAGAAGAGAGAGAGAGAAGAGAAAAAAAAAAAAACCCCGGGAGAGGAAAAAGAAAAAAAAATTCTTTGGGGGAGAATTGGGGCGGGGCGGGAAAAAAAATCTTGGGAAAGGGGGGGCAGCAGCAAAAATTCTGAAAGAGGCAGAAATCCCGGGAAGAGGCAGCACACCCCTGGGAAAAAGGGGGGGCAAAAATCCGGGGGGAGCAAAAAAAGGGCAGACCCCCTGGAAGAGGCACAGGGAAAAAAATTTTTGGAAGAGGCAGCCCCAAGGAAACACCTTTTAAAAGAGGCAGCAGAAACCCAAGAGGCAGCACACCCTGGGAAAAAACCAGGGAGAAAAGTTCTTTTTTTAAGGGGGCCCCCCAAAACCCGGGCTCTAATATGCGTCTCTTTTGGGCACAGATAATTACTCCATTTTTAGGGGAAGCCTTCCAAGGGGTATTATTTAAATGTGGGGGGGAGGAGCTTTAGGTGTGGGGCTCTTTAAGGGGGGGGTTTCCCCCGGGGGTGGTATTTTTAAACATTGGGGGGGTTTAAAATTTTGGGAGGGACTTTTAAAATAGGGAAGAGGGGGGGAAAAAGTAAGGGGGGGGAAGGGGGGGTTTTGGATCGGGAGTGGAGGGGGGGAAA
Organism: Cherax destructor; assembly: GCA_009830355.1. Classification (NCBI taxonomy): domain Eukaryota; kingdom Metazoa; phylum Arthropoda; class Malacostraca; order Decapoda; family Parastacidae; genus Cherax; species Cherax destructor. Next base: position 5,335 of record WNWK01017200.1, on the reverse strand, counting down.
AGGGAGGGGAGGAGAGGGGTGGGGGAAAGGGGTTTTTTTGGGGGTTGGGGAGGGATGTAGGAGAGTGTGAGGGGGGGGGGGGGTGACTGTGGTTTTTAAAAAAACCACAGTGAAAATGGGGAAAAAAGGGAACCAGTGTTTAAAATATAACTGAAGATGTTGGGGGCACGTGAAACCCTCGGTTTTATTTTTTTTGGTATTTTTTTATTTTTTGCAGTCAGGGTTTTACTGAAATTTTTTCCATGCATATATACATATACATATAACCCCTGGCAAGGAGGATAACAATAGCTTGAGCCAGAGGTGACCAGTGACGCAGGCAACACCCAGCTGGTAGACGTCACACGTTCTGTGGAAAGTCTTAAGACGTTTTTTTTCCCCTGATGTATCCAGTTGTACCCAAATACAAGAAAATTTCCCCTTTCATCCCCCCTCGTTCTCTGTCCCACTCGTTTTCTTCATCCAGTTCGTTCTTCTCATTCCCCCCACCTTCACCCCAATTTTTTCTCGTCACCCCCCCTCCTTTCCCCCAAAGGGAAAACATCCGCTCCCTGTTTTTTGTGCTACTCTTAACTTTTCCAATAAAATTTTTCAAATAAAAGTGGAAGAGTGTAAAAAAGGGTTGTGTTTTTCCGTTTTTTTTCAGCACAAATGCTGCCACTACTGTTGATAATGCAGGGTTCTAGCTACTGGGGACCTCCCCCCCTGTTCCGGGATTTTCCAGACTCTCAGATGAAAAAATTTGTGTTGGTTGCCTAATCAACAAGGGTTTGGGGCAACGACTTCTGGTTTTCAACCCCGGTTGGTAGCGCACTCCCGCTCACACAGTGAGTGTCCGTGGTTCCATCCCCCCGGGACGGGTGGGAACATTGGGCGTGTTTCCCCTTTTTTGTGCTCTCCTGTTCACCTAGCAGCAAATGGTACCTGGGCATAAAAGAATTAGACATTTTTTCACAATTGGGTGAGGGGAAAAAAAAAGTGGCTTCCCCCGTCCGGCAGAGATGAATGGTGGTAAAAAAGTGGGGTTTTTCCCCCCAACCTTGAAAAGATGTGTCCATCAATTTTGAGATTGATGGACTGGGAAAATCACTCCAGGCTGGGGAAAACTGTTACCTCATCTTGTGTTTTTGTTCCCACTTTTTTCCCTTTATAATAAAGCCACTGATGGCGATACCCTTTAAAAAAGGTACTCAAATATTGCACGTGTCTAATTTTCATCTTATCGGCATTTTTATAAATTTTCAAGACAGTGTACAGGTGTCCAGGCAGTGCTCTAGTTTCTTGTTGAAGAACTTCTTGGTTCCAGCGTTTTTTCCCCTTTTTCAAATACAGAGGAATATACACCTCAACCCTTTCATCCCAAAATTTAAAGGAATTTAAATAAAAGAAGAGGGTTCTAAAATTTAAAAATTTTTAATTTTTTGTTGTTAAAAATTGTTGGCTTTGTTAAATTTTTTAAAATTGTTTGAAGGTTTTAAATTAGAAAATAATTAAAACCCATTACTACATCTCTTAGGGGAATTTTTTTGGGCCAAATTTGTTTAAATTTTTAAGGGGAACTTTTGGGCCGTAACAGAAAAAACTTAAACCAATTTACACCATCTTCTTAAAAAGGAATTGTTTTAACCTTTTTTTCCTGTAATTTAAAAAACAGTGAGGAACCCCCCTTTTAAAAAACCCCAACCCCAATTTACACAATCCCCTTTTGGGGATGTTTGTACATTTTTTATAAAATTAGGAAAATTTGGGTTCCAGCCCCGGGGTTTTAAGGCAACCACGCCAGTTGTTGCCTCCCCCCCCGCGACCCCGCCAGACGGGAACGGGGGTTCCTTTAAAGTTTGTCACAGACACCGCCGTCTGAGCACCGCACTCTAGCCGTTACTGGTATTGCAAGAACGTAAGAATGGAGGGCATTGGGGTAGGCCTTTTGGCCCATGCTAGGCAGGTTCAATTGACACCCACTAACCCACCCTTTTCCCCCCCAAACCCGCTTTGAAAAATTTTACAGTTCTTGCCCGTGACACTTAGGGAAAAATTTTTTCCCCAATATATAACTCTATAGCCAAATCAGTGCTTTCGTACATCTTTTTTTTTCACAAAATTTCTAAACCCAAATGTGTCCCCAAAAAGAATCCATTGTTGTGAGTCCTGTTGTTACTAAACACTAACATCATGAGGAATCAGACATGGGAAAACCTGGGGTTTTTTTTTAAGATGTTTTTTAAATGAATATGCCCAGGTATTGCATTTTCTTATTTTTATCTTGCGTTGTTGTTGTAACACAGTAAATTTCCCTGCAATCACTTAATGCGAAAATGCTTTTTTTTGTTCTGGTTTCATTTTAAAGCCAAGACAAAGTTTGCAGAAAATAATAAAATTTTTTGGCTTCACATCAAGAAGTATAAATAACAGGGAGTCCTCAGGTTATACTTCAACTCTATATATCGTTGGTTAGGCCTCATTTAGATTTTTTGCCTTCTGGTCCCCGATTATAGAATATATATAAATGCGCTGGAAAACATACAGAAAAGATGACAAAGTTGCTCTATTAAAAAAAAAATTTTCCCCAAGAGGATAGTTTGGGGGACACTGAATCTTCACCCCTTTTTTGAAAGGCGTAGAATTGGGGAAAATAAAATTTTATTTTCACAAATGAAAGGCGGGGAATAAAAAAAAAAGGGGTTTAAAAAATTTTGAAAATATCTAAAAGACAGGACTCCCAACAAGGTGTTCAATTTGGGAAAAAATTTGTTTAGAAAGGATATGGGAAAAACATTAGTTTGGTAATGAGTTGTGGATAATTTTAACAAACTCCCGAGTAGGTCACCAGCGAAACCCCTTGGGGGTTTAAAATTTTGTTAAATAAGGTTAATACCGAAAAAGTTGATAAGACACAGGGGCCAAAGTTACATATCTTAATTTTTTAGGTCAGTCCCCACTGAGGCCCGGGGGTCGAACCCCCGGGACGGTGGGAAACATTGGGGCGTGTTTCCTTAAAACCCCCCGTCCATGTTCACCCATCATAAAAAAATGGGGCCCTTTGGGGTTAGTCACTTGTGGGTCGCATCCGGGGACAAAATTTGACCAAATTTGCCCAAATGCCTTAAAAAGGGCCCCTTTTTATATAGAGTATGTATTATGTTTTTTTTGGGTTATACCTTGTAATGTACTTGTGAAATAAAATTTTTATTATTATTATTATTATTATTATTATTATTATTTTTAAATTTTTTAAGTGAGACAAAACGTTTAATGATGGGAACGTTGTTTTTTTAAATATAAAAAATAGGTTAGCCCAAGCAGGTAAGTGGGGGGGGGGAGTTAGATCTGCCTTTTTATGGGTCAAGGCCCATGCTAATTCATCAGCCAGTAGGCCTAGCCTCTTAACTTCCATGTTGTTAATCACCGTTTTGGGGTTACAGCAGGGGTGGTGCCCCCCGTGTACATCCAGTGGTGACAATAGCGATGTTTCTCTTGGGGGGAACTCCCCACCCCGGGGTTTTCCGAAACAGGTGATCAACAGTCACACACAACAGTCACAGCAGCTTTTTGGAAACAGGGGGAAAAGCCCCCACCAGCACCGCAGCTGCGTCGTTAGAAAGGTGATCAACAGCCACACAAAAGATACAAATTACCCTATGTGCTTTGTCAAGAATAAATTTTAGAGGTCCTCCCAATACCCTTTAGAGGAAAAAACCCCTTTTAGTAAGAGCGTATATAGGGGGGAAGGGCAGCCCCCGCTGCCTGCCTCGCCCTCCAACACATTCTGAAGTTAACTTGAAACCACAACCACCTGGATAACCACAACCACCTGATAACCACAACCACCTGGGAAAAACCCAACCACCTGGATAACCAAACCACCGGGGAAAAACCCCAACCCCCTTTTGGGTAGCCAAAACCCCCTTTTGGGTAACCACAAAACCAAATTATACCACAACCACCTGATACCAAAAACCTTTTAAAACCCACAACCCCCTTTTATAGCCAAAACCAAATTTATAACAACAACCACCTGGGTACCACAACCACCTTGATAACCAAAACCACCTTTTATAACCACAACCCCCTTTTATACCACAACCACCTGGATACCACAACCACCGGGGTACCACAACCACTTTGATAACCACAACCACCTTGATACCACAACCACCTTGATAGCCACAACCACCTGGTACCACAACCACCTTGATACCCAACCACCTTGAAACCACAACCCCCTTTTGGGTAGCAACAACCACCGGGGTAGCCACAACCACCTTTTTGTTGTAATGGGGATTTGTTGGGGGATGGGAATTACTCCTATTTCTCCTTTCCCCTCCTATTCTTTCTTCTATTTTTTCCCCTTCCTATTCTTTTTTCCCGGTCCTCATATTCTTTTTTTTTTTTTTTTTTTATTTTTTTCCTTTTGGGTTTCTCCTAGTCCCTCATCTTCCTATTTTTTTCCCCTTTCCCCCCCTTTTTTTTATTTTCCCCCTTTTTTTTCCTATTCTTTTTTTCCCTTTTTTAGTCCCTCCCTTCCTATTCTTTCTCCTAAGTCCTCCTCTTCCTTTTTTTTTCCCTTTTTTCCTTTTTTGTCCTCCTCTTTTCCCCTTCTTCCTTCACCTCCCCCTTTTCCCCCATAATTGTTTTTTTTTCCCCTTCCTCTTTGTCCTCTTCCTCCTCCCCCTTCCCTTTTTTTCCTTTTCCCCTCCTTCCCCTTTTTCTTCCTTCCTTTTCCCCTTCCTCTTCTTTCCTTTTTCCCCCCCCTCTTCCTCTTTCTCTTCCTTTTTTCCCCCCCTCTTTCCTCTTCTTTCCCTTTCCCTTTTTCCCCCCCCTTTTCCCTTCCCCTTTCCCCTTCCCTCTTCCCCCCTTTTTTCCCTTTCCCCCTCCCTCTTCCTTTTCCCTTTTTTTTCCTTCGTACTAAATGCTGCTTTTTTATTTTCAATATTTTTTTACCCCCAATTTTAAAAAAAAAACGACGTTTCCCCGGGCCCATTTGGGGCCATTTTTAAAAAATGGGACCGAAACGTCGGGTGAGCTCTCTTTCTATGTGCGGGTTGTGTGTGTATTGTTTCATCACGGTGTTGTGGCCTTTTTTTTGTTATTGTTTTTCCCCCACTTTTCCAACACAAGTTGTTACCCACACCCCAGGTCTGCCTTGACGCTGCTAAGTGCTCTTGATCTGTGGAAGTAAAAACTTGGGTTTCCCTTCCCCCGGGGTGACACCTGACTCCTCACATTCTCCAGCCATGATATGATCCAAAGGTTTTAAAAGTTCCCACTAAATATAATAATAATAAAAAAAAAAATTACTATTTCTACCCCTACTAATACTACTGCTCTTTTACTA